>CABFVZ010004502.1:25079-48148 GCA_902151445.1 Timema monikensis | reverse complement strand
TGTGAATCAAAAACGGTCTTACAAGGTAACTCTTATGGGAATGACCTGTTCGAGATTGTTGGCAGCACGACACAGTTCCAGCACAGTCTGCGCATAGTCCTATCAATGTGAATCAAACTTTAGTGTTTGACCCAAGTGGTCTAATCTGACATTCTCGTGTTGGATTAACAATAACGCGGATACCAAGCTTGGAATCCTGTTTGGGTGCACCATGGGCTGTTTTCTCATTCTCCCTCCATGCATTAGCGTGTCTTTTACCCATAAATTGTACCTTTATAGTTCCTATTTCATCAGCATGATGGCAAGAACAAGTATTGAGACATCGTCAAAAAGAGAATAATATTAGATTGTGGAAGTTAGTAATATTAGCAAAAACTCTGAAAATGTGGGAAAGAAATGTTAATGTTGTGTTGATTAAACAGTTCAGTGCAGTAGCACTGCAGCACTGCTGTCAGGGTGTCTATGAAACTATGGGTAACTGTATCACTGCTGTCATGGTGACTGTGGGACTATGATTGGGTAACTGTATCACTGCTGTCAGGGTGACTGTGGGACTATGATTGGGTAACTGTATCACTGCTGTCATGGTGACTGTGGGACTATGGGTAACTGTATCACTGCTGTCAGGGTGACTGTGGGACTATGGGTAACTGTATCACTGCTGTCAGGGTGACTGTGGGACTATGGGTAACTGTATCACTGCTGTTAGGGTGGCTGCGGGCGTTCGACATATAAACGTGATGAATACCATCATAAATCTCAAGTTACAAATATAAATAGTCATCATTGAAGACTATGGTTCCAGGTTTATATATGCCGCGCATTTAGAGAGAAATGCAATAATTCCAGTATAACTCCTAACAAACGTTTCTGCATTATTAACATTAGGACTAATATTAGAAGTTATCATAGCACGCGCCTTCAAGTAAAACGCAATAAACGTTATCATTAATCTTGATAAATTAATATAAATATAGAAGCTCAAAGTTTAAAGTCTATTTAACTCACGCATTAAGTGTGAAATGCAAAACTTCATTATATCTCTTAACAACATATTAACTTTGGGACTAATAACTAGACGCTAAATATATGTGCGGCTTCAAGCGAAAATAAACCAACATAGTGTTGAACAGCAATGATAAAAAATACCTATCTATGGATCAAGTCCGAAGACTAACATATAAGTGCCCTGTGCACAACATTAGGAAAGTTAACTAGATAATCCCACATACAATACAATAAGTTAACGATACCAATAGGGGATGGGTGGTAAGCTCGAGTCTCAAAGTTTGCCATATAGTGGCCTGAATATATATATAATGCTATAATAGAACGTAATCTCACATGAGGAGACAAAAAGGCGACCACATTTGCAATTAACCGTATAAAAAGCAAAACATTACAAAGCTAGATGTTTAAATGAATTAAGTTTCAAAAACAATAATGTTGGCAAGATATCCCCCACTACGCCGAAAATGAATTTTGTTTATTTAAATAATAGATCCGGCCTTAAGTCGCCGTCCTCACCTAGGTCAGTCGGTGGTACAATTAGTGACTATTGAAAACCAACCAACGTCCCAATATATACCCATCATTGTATTCATAGAGAGAAGGGGCAAGGGAAGGAGGGGGTAGGAGGGAAGATCATAAACACAACCAGAAAAGAAGGAACTGGCAACTTGTAGAATGATCTAGACGGCTCTAGCGCCGGAACTTGCAACTTGGCGCGGCCACGTGGAACCTCATTCTTTTGTTTCCGGCTGGGCGTGGATTGATTCCCGAGCAGTCAGTCGAACGAAAGGTCCAATTGGTCAGTTGAGTAGAGTTTCAGAGAGCGGAGATCGGTCCACGTGCTCTAGTGCTGGAGTTCATCAGGGGGTTTGGTGAGTGTTGCTCCATTTGAATTAGCTTGAACTTGTAACTCGTTACACGACTAGAAATATCACTCTGTGTGTCCCAAGAGTAAGTAGTGAATGGAATTATGACTATGTGTGTTCCAAGAGTGGTTACTGGAAATATGACTGTGTGGGTTCCCAATTGATGTATGGCTTTGGTTCTTAGGGTTTTATTGCACCATTACCAAATGCAATGTTGTTAAGATGTTGCTAAGAAGATATAAAAAGGATTTGAAAAGAATTACTTTGGAGCAATAACAAAACGAAGTATAGTAACGAATGCTTAACTAATGGCCTGATCGATACTCTAGGTCAGGGGTTGGCAACCTTATTTGGGTCAAGAGCCACATTTTTGCATTTTAGAAAATTTGTGACGGTCAAAAAGCCACTCATACATTTTACTTATATGATTGATATATGTTATTAAAACATTTATTTTTTATAGAATAAATCACATTTAATTAAGCTTAATCCTACACAATCAGCTTTCTTTAGATTTTTTTTTTACTAGGTTGATGGCTACTTAATTAATTTTATTTTTGGCTCTAGCTTTGAAGTTTTGTGACGCAACCAAACAAATTAATGTGAAATCTGACCCTTCATTTCCTTACATACCTGGTGCTCAGTTAATAATTTGTAGTTTAAGGCGAGATTCAAGACTTTAGTCGTGAAGGCTGCTACTTAGTTTATTTTTGATAAAGTCTTGGTCCTTCAGAGCAGAATGGCGCAGGATATGTACCCGCCCTTCATCCTTAAGGAGACGAAGGGAGCGCACGTATTTTTACAGTTTTTATAGAATCAAAATGTGTGGCCAAAAAAATCAAATATATCTCGGGTAGCAACATAGAGCTTAGTTTTCTACAAATGCTACAAATGCAGATCTTGAACATCTGGCAAGGTTGTCCTGGAATTTTGTCAAAACTTTTTATCTTTATTTAATTTTTTGGACAAATTAACAGGACACCCTCCAGAGATATTCAAGATATGTTGCTATAAACATGTGTAGCAAACTAAACTCTATGTTGCTACTGGAGAAATAGTTGATTTATTTTGGCCAAAAAACGTAATGGTACAAAAACTGTAAGATTACTCGCGCTCCCTTCTTCGACACTTTAAGGAACAAGGGGAAAACGTACCAAATAATAATGTAAATAAACCAGGAAATTGCAGAGAGGCCCTTATGAGCAAAGCACAAATAAATATATATTGGTATGTATACATATATGTGAACTGTATCTAGCCGGATCACTTCACATATGAAACTACCATGGTGGACCACCTGTCACAGCTCGCTGATTGGTTGAATTTAGTCACGTGATCACGCCCCCTCGCTCTCTGATTGGCTGTTGGTTTTTACCCTCCCCTCCCGTCCTCCTGACCCCCTCCTCACCTCCTGGTTCACAACCACTCCTCCTGACCCCTCTTCCCTCCTCCCGACCCATTTTTAGTCTTCCAAACTGGTTTATTCTTGTCTCATTTGTTTTTTATGTATATTCATTGATTTTTTATTTATGGACAATGGTTATTTATGTATGCTCATTGCTTTTTTATTTGTGCTCATTGGTGGTTTATGTATGGGTAGGATTTGGATAAGGCATTGGAATTGTTTTATGTATATATTGGTGTGCAGTCCACGGCGTCGGGCGCTACTTCCGTGACACTGGCATGGAGTACGAACACCTACTGACGGCAGCGTAGCGTAGAGTGAACATTGGCTCCCTCTCACAATACTCTCTTGAACTGCCTTTCACTTCCCGGAACAAACAGCACGAACATCTCCTGACGACCGTTTAGGGTAGAGTGTGATAAATGGTTCTCCTACCTTGAGACCCCTTTCACTTCCCTTCACTCCACCATCCTTCAAGGTATATGTCGCAACCCCTTATGTTGTAATGAGTTTACCAGTGTCGTCATGGCAATGTCGCAACCCCCTATGTGGTAATGGCTGATTATGCACACTCAGGTGCCTCGGAAGCCTTACGATGATTTATAATCCTCAGTTAGGGGCTACTATCCCCCTTCCCCCAAAAGCTTACTAAAATTGGTTGTTAGGTATCGTCCGTCGACAGGCGCGGATGTAGGAATCAGCCATGGGGATGATTAAGAAAATGTTCCAGGGGGAGAAATACCTACAGTTTACACGTTGGAGATTCAATCCCCCACGCCATAATAAGATAAGACTGACATTTAGACGGCATGCACCCCGGGATTTGAACTTCAATATCTTAAGAACGGTTGTACTTTCTGCACCCCCACCATTTTCGAAGGGGTTTTGCTAGTCGACCAGATTTTTCTAGACCAGGTAGAATGTGTACCCACATTTTCTTCAAACTTAAATCGGTCTGCCATCGACCATCTAGTGACGCCTTAGAGCATGCGACCATCGATACAAGTATACTAATTTAGATGGTGTGAATCCCGGGATTCTAAACTCGATATCTTTAGAACGGTAGTAGTTTCTGAACCCCCACCAATTTCGAAGGGGTTTGGCCGGTCGACCAGATTTGTCTATACCAGGGAGAATGTATACCCGCATTTGCTTCAAACGTCGATCACTCTGTCACAGACCGTCTAGTGACGCCTTAGACCATGCGACCATCGATGAAAGTATAAATAGCATTGTGACGGTAGATTGATACCCAAGGACCTAACCTTTTTTTGCAAGTGATGGGGTCCAAATATGGTAAGATAAATTGATGGTTTCATTATCTACCTTCACGCAAATGAGGACACACTTAACATTTAAACTATTCATAACTATCACTCCCACACGGCGTTGCCCATGACCCACTATGGTATTGTGTTAAAAATAGCATGATTAAAAATTTTAAAATCCTGGTTTGAGGTGCATTTGGACCCCAACCCGTACACCTATGTTAAAAATTTCAAATCTCTGTGTGTGCCGTAAGTTATCTGGGCATTGCACACAAATAAACACACAGACAAACACATCCTTTTATTATCATAGATTACTGTTCCATTAATATAAATATGCGGATTGCCCAAACGGGCGGTCCGGCACGCAAGGGAGAAAACAAGATCAAAATTCTCAATATAGAGAGCTATTCTCACTGCACCCCAACGAGATTCGAACCGAATCCTAGAGTTGAACATGACAGCTGAGCACTGTCTCACCGAACTACAGTCCCGATTTTGTAGGAACAACTAGAAAAGCCACTAGACCTAATTTCACGTGTTCATACGTCAAGACAAGGGATCTGCAGCAACCTATTGTGATATACCTATAAAATATCACCGATACTGTAGTATTATTTTATAAATGTTATCTGAAAAAGTTAGTATTTTCTAAAAGTTTCTTTGTATAAAAATTGGAATATACATTTAAACAGTTGTTTTTCCACAGCGTTTTTTTACTACTGGTTCGGGCTTTACTACACTTATTCCCCCGTCAAGTTAATATAGTGCGAGCCTGACAACTTGTTGCCCCGTGACCACCGATGTATAAAATATTAGTGTTACTGTACTTATTTAACTATGAGAGGGTGAAATAATAAACAAAACCTTCCAAGTGCAGGTATGGGCTCAAACTACCTCCCTCAGTACACCCGGCCGAGATTCGAAACTCAATCTCCCCATCATCAGCAGTCAATAGCCTAATGCGAAAGTAGAGCGTTAGACCATGTGGCCATAGAAGCAGTGATTACCACTTTTTCCTCTAGTTTGCTATCTATTACTTTTTTGTACCGTTCAGGCTATAATCCGCTTAAGTACTATTTACGCTAATGGACTAGGAATTAGGAAGGTTGCACCCGCATTTGCGTAGAAAGAGAGAGTGGAAAACTCAGTGCAGTCCACCCAACCGAGATTCTAACCTCGATGTCCCCTGTACTCGTTAGTCTAGCTCAACATGAATCTGGCACGTTAGCTGGAAAGTCTATTAGAAAAAACCTCATTAAATACGCTCGACACTGATGAAGGAATCTAAAATATTGAGTACTATGTTATGGATTTGTTTAGTTTACCCTGAGTATTCATTAAAACTTATAGTGCTCGTTTACACACAAACACATACACACACACACACACACAGCTTACCATCATTCTACATGTCCAATATTTAACAAAAGAAAGAATTAAGGCCGAATAAATTAGATTTACTAAGGACTTTTGGCACAACAATATAGGGTTTGTATTTATAAAAGTAATTAGCGTTTGTAGACCTTGCTGGGACCTCCTTACGTCACAGGGCGTGATGTGTACATGCATTTGTGCAGCTGGAAAAAATAAACACGCCCGTAACGTACTTAGTTAAATAACGGCAAATTTACACATTAGACGATATAGCTCGTCCGACAGTGTAATCTCAGAACTAGATGAGCCTGACATGTAGACGGCATGCCCACTTGCACCTGAATGAAAATTGGTAAAGTCTAACAATAACTTCTGCAATTGTGAGATTTCTGAGAGTACAACATTCAGTACGTTCACCTTGTTTGAGGTCGATTGACCGGGCATTTAAAGTAGTTGATAAATATTCTTACTCTGTACAAGTGGTAGAGATTAGATCTTAAAGGAAGGAAAACTTTATTAACCTGCTACATGGGTGGACATTTATTAAGTATTGTAAAATTGAAAATACACTCGCACACGTACTCGACACATTTTATCAGAGCGTCTTACTACCCGTGTGGGTTATATACTTAAGTACTAATTACGCTAATGGGTTAGGAATTGGGAAGATTGATCCCTACAAATTTGCGTGGAGGGAAAGTGGAAAGCACCTCTAGTTCACCCAATCCAGATTCGAACCTCGATCTCCCTTGTCATGATCATACCAGTCTAGCTCAAGTTGACCTGTGAAGCGAGTATTTTTATCACGTTAATTTAATATTTAGTAATGCATTAACTTTATGTATCCAAAGCAATAACATTATAGCCATTTATATTGGATGGTCTTTGATTTTTATAAAGTCACAAATTAATATTATTAACAAGAATATTTTTTCCATTTAAATTTATTTGAAGTATTTAACGTTTACTTTGGAAACAGAATGGGGAAATTATTATGTTGCAGCCATGTATTTCTGGCACACACGCCTTTTGTAGCATTGACATTCTGGTATATTTCCGTCCCAAATGGCCTTGTAAGTCAGTGGCTTTTACCTCTGAGAAACAGGGGGTATTCACAAGCCAGAGTTGTTTCATAATGCTGCCTTGCAAGGTCCTCTTTCGCATGTATGAACCTGGATTTGAACCATGTTATCTTTTGCAGGCTACATCACAACATAACTCGAGATCCGAAGGAGTTTTTAGCATCGCTAATGATTGTTGGAACGGAAATTCAATTAAACTATTCTTTAACACATCTTACGCTGTTAAATGCACACGAATTTGCGTGACCGAACAGTTTATACACATTTATACTAAATATGCTCATGATTTTAGGTATTTGGAAAAATATATTTAAAGGAAGTGTTTTAGCATTTGCGCTGAGGAATAGTGGAAAACAGGTATCAGTATAACCGACCAGGATACGAACTTCTATCTCCCTCCCCCTTTCAAAATGGTGGCAATAAAAATTCACAACTTAGCATGGTCATATCAGGGACACACGCCTTAAATGCTTTCAGAAATATTTCTACAGGTCATTTTCGACACAAGACAAAACATTGATACAATTTCCATTCAATGAATTATTTCAAATCTCTTCACAAGAACAGTTTACACAGTCGCCTTGGCTTTAGATTTAGTTCCACGTGTGTTATTTGTTTGGATATGAACTTTAACTTATGTGATATTTTTGGCTAAATGTTGGATTTGTCCACCACTCCTTTGTTCCTTAGCATTATCATACTTCTCCTTACACTTACTCTCCATGTAAAGCTTAAGCCTTAACATCTTCACTATCAATAATTTAACAACAAAGAATATATTCTGTATATAGTCCTTACGTCCACACACAAGGTGACCTCAAGGCTTAATCTAATGAGAAAGAATGAGGAGGATAATTATATGGAATTCCCTTATATTAGACTGAAGAGGCCATGTCTTAATCACAATGTTAAATCACCTGTGGAATACCAATTATAGTGCACCTTTATTCTAGCCTTGATATATATATATATATAGAAGATCCAATAAAATATGGGACCACTGGTTGGAGCGTGGGTTGAACCAACTCAACTCGGTCCCGGCACAGATTTATCTGATTGCCAAACCCTTCCTACACCTCTGACAAGACATCTTGTGAATGTGTGGAATGCCAGGTCGCCACCGTGGTTCGGATTCCACGTTAAACTGTAGGTCCTTCATTTCATCTCACAATCACCCTACCATTACACATTAGCGTAAGTGCGTATAACCCGAACGGGTAGTAAGACGCGGTGCTAATAATAATAATAATAATAATAATAATAATAATAAGATTTTTCTACTCTCTAGGTCTGGATTATCTTGTATAACTCATAGGGAGAAGCTTTCCAATTTTTTTTAAACGTGTAATTATAGTAGAGGTAGTTTGAATAATTTATTTCCATTATTATAAATGATCAAGAAGCTTTCATGAAACTATGTATGACATCTTTCTACTATCTCCAAAATGATATAAGAATATACTGCGTGATTTAGTGAATAGTTCTAAAGAGCGTTAAATAGTCAGATGTCGTAATGATCACCACTATCAGAGCAATCTTTGTTAAATATTATAGTCCCTGTGAGTGTTCCGTGTCCGTGTACAGTAGAACCCTTGCACTGAACGCCTGTTTGACTCGTACAGTAGCCACCTCGTCTGTTCCAGGGAAGGTGGACGAGAAAGCGACGCAGCTTCACGCCATCGCCTCACTCAAAGTACTCCTGGACGCCACCAAGCCACACAACGGAGCCGCCACGACGTCCGCCGCCAATCACGTGTCGGTAGCGCAGAGGCTCGAGGCTGAGAAGAACCAAGAGACGCAGCTGGAACAGCCCAACGGCGTCGCTGGTGGCTTGGAAGACTCTGCGGCGGTAGATAACGTGAGTGGGCTTGTCCTGTTTGGCGTGCCGTCATCTTGTTGCTTGGCTGTTTGTCTTGGAGCCGATTCACTGCCTTGTATTAGAATCAATATTTTGTGAATATTGATTTTAAATGTGAATTGGTCTTGTCTGCTTGGTAGGAGTCAATATTGTCTCACACACATGGACTCTCGCAGAAACTGGGAGAATATACAGCTAGCCTACTGGTCTTGATTTTCATCTTACTATGGTAGAAAATCCGGAAAATCACCTAAGTCAATTTTCTTAACTAGACTTATCAGGACTTGTAATAAGGTCCAGTGAATATTAAGAATTTTTTGATTTTTGTGCAAACATGTTTACAGACTATTATACTTCTCTTAAGACCTGCCTGATTTTAGATACATCAAATATAAAACCATTTATTATATTCACTGATTCTCGTAAATTATATGGCTATACAACAAAATTTGTATACGTCCCCAATTATTACGCGTGATCTTAAAATATTCATTATTAATTAATTTGAATATATTGATTACGCTGATCTCATGAGATTAGTTACTTATTAGAATATAAAATACAATCCTTACTAAGTGCTTAATTTAATGAATAAAGTTAATGAATATTGTTTAACGCCCTCAATATTGAAGATATATAATGTGATAATCACCGCCAGAATAAGTGCAAGATTGATATTTATTAGACCGCACGTTCTTCTTGATTTCGTACAACTCACTCCCCGAAAATTAAACTTCATTTTGAAGTTATATCTGAATACTTCGGGCTCTTAGTTTATTTTATCATTTAGTTTAGGAGAATCAAGAACCTTATCAATATTGCTAGATATTCTATGCTTAGTGTTGTAAAGCTTCTTTTTAATTATAATGTGAGTAAACGAGTACGTGTCTATCTTGTCTGGTTGGATGGAGCAGAGACGTGAGAATTCTAGCTACCCTTTCATGTTAACGTTTGGTTATGAATCTATTTCTTTTATAGGTTTTTTTTTCGTTAAGTTTACGTATAGAAGGAAAACATGCCAATAGTATTCTGAAGCCAAGCCACCATAGGATACCTTCAATCTAATCAGTTTCAAGAAATGAATTCTAGGAATAACGTATATTGGGTTCAGTTGTTTTAACTAGAGCTATGTTGTGACTACTTAGTATGGCCACCTCACACACACACAGCGCTCTTATTGGCTGAATTGGGTCAAGTGACCATGCCTCCTCGCTCTCTGATTGGCTGTTGGTTTTCCTCCTCCCATCCTTACCCCCTCCCCCTCCTGACCTCTTTTCCCGTGTTTCAGACATGTTGGTTCTTGTTCCAAACATGTTGGTACTTGTATTTTCTTGTTTTGTATGTATACTCATAGATTTTTTATTTGTGACCTAAAAGTTTTTATTCATTGATTAGGATTGGGATGGGGCGTTGTAGTTTTTTATTGGCATGCGGTCCAAAGCGCTGAACAGTATCGCTAGTGAGTATCCTCTTTGTCCGGGAGCAGAGCATAGGGTGTGACGGCTGAACAACTGACCGGATGCAGAGTGCGTAAGGGGCGAGGGAGGCATCGCTAGCATTTTCTCTGGTCGGTCGCATAGAGATGAGTGTGGCCGCCAAGCAGCTAACAGTCGCAAGACCCCCTTTCATTTCCCCTCACTACCCCTCCTTAGAGGTATGTATTGCAATCCCCATCCCCTCCCCCTATGTGGTAATGGGTTTTCCCGGTGTCACAACCCTTTATGTGGTAGGGGTTTTTTCCCAGTGACTCATAAATGGCACCAGTTTGGTGGGTCGACAAGATAAGTCGGGACAAGACATATTAATATATTGTCTATATCATCACACATATTAGTATATTGTCCATATCATCACACATACTAGTATATTATCTATATCATCAGACATATTAGTATATCATCTATATCATCACACATATTCCATAACTATCTAGAATAATCCTCAATGTACCTCCATTCATATTTTATTACCTAACAAATGCTTGTAGGTTTTTTGCCGGGATAACTGATTTTGAATGTTTGTTATAATCCTCTGAGTGGGCTGAAGATGTTTGGATCATGTGATTAAAAAAAGAAAACAACCAAAATAATCTCAATCTAATTTTTAGTTCATGCAATATAGTTCACGCTATTCTCGTTTTTTCACATTGTAGACTGCCTTTCAGCCTATTGAATACCTCTTTACTGAAACAGAAAATGGAGAAGTAGTTTTTATTAACATTATTTATTTTCAATTTAAGTTAAAAACATAATATTTTAATTTTAAAAAACTTATTTAAAAATAGGCAATATTGTGAAAGAAATAATTTGAAATTTGGTGAAGAGCTTAAAATAACTGGCCTATTATATAGATCAATATAAAATATAGCTATTAAAAAACATAATGTGACCTGGCGGTCTAGGGGTAAGGTGTCAGACTTCTGTGCTGGCTGCCGGGGTTCAATCCTCGGTCCCGGCACAGATTTATCTGATTACCAAACCCTTCCTTCACCTCTGACAAGACATCTTGTAAATGTGGGGAGTGCCAGGCCTCCACCGTGGTTCGGATTCCACGTTAAAAACTGTAGGTCCTTCATTTCATCTCACAATCACCCTACCATTACACATTAGCGTAAGTGCGTATAACCCGAACGGGTAGTAAGACGCGGTGCTAATAATAATAATAATAATAATAATAATAATAATAATAAACATAATTGAAGTTTTCTGTAAATAAAACTATTTGAAAAATATAAATTTTTTAAAGTATTAAATGTTCACCCAAGCAATTAGTTTAGTTTTTCAATTATGTTTAATTTAAACTTGTGGAGTTGAAATACCTTATATTCCAGCTGCGCACACTGGACAAGATGGTCTTAAATCTAGTGGAGTTGGAAGACCTTAGATTCTGGCTGTGCACATTGAAAAAGATGGTCTTAAAGCTAGTTCTAAACGCATTTCAAGTTTGCTTGTTTCATCCTGTATTCTTAGCGTAGTTCGTGCAAGTTATGAATATCCCGAAATTCAACAAATAATCTGAAATGAGCTTAATAAATTTATTTTCCCTTGAGTAAATAGTTCAATATTATGTATCGCCGTTCAACTATGGGTGGTCATAATCACAATTGTGTCATAATAAACGTTATGACATCTTGCCCATAATTATCTGTTTTCCAAGATGTGCTCTCATCTGAGCTACTGGCAAGCACACATGAGCACGCTATCTATTCTTAAACTCAACTGCATTGTTGAAGTAGAAATGACAGAGTGGAAATAATTCTTGGCAACTAGAGAGAGATATATATAAAGAGGTGTTGACTAAGGTTCTGGCAAAGACCCAAGTTCATTCCAGTCTCGGCTTTATCGTATACTGGCAAGAAAAGATTTCTGAGCCTTTGAGACTGATACTAAAAAACCTCATTCCCCCTCCACTATACCAACCTTTTTACTTTCTTTATCCGATATAATTTTACCAAATAGCTGGTCTTATCTTGTGCTTTATCCTGTTACACGTCATTTTTTACTTGTTTTATTTTACTTTTCTCAATTTTAGGTTGTAGTATATAACACCCCTTAGGGCATGTGACCTTATTTTCGAGCCTTTTCCTTTTCTTAAATAACTGTTTCTATCTATTCTTCTCGCTTTGTCTTCATATTTAAATCTCTTTTTTTTATCCATAAATTCCTACTCTCTTTTATTATTCTTTTTGTTTATTTCATTGCTTTGTATTATTCGCCCCCTCACCCCTTGAACAAATCCACAGAGCTCATTGTTCTTTCTTCCCGCGAGCTTATTAAAGCTTAGTATCAATCAAGTTGCAGCTGTGGCAATCTTTCTACGAATTAAATCTTAATAACCTCCTTCCCTTCACACCCAGTCACAATCTCGATATTACTACAAAACATCTGGCATATGATTAGCCCTTCAACTGTTTTGCATTCCGATATAAATAGTGGCTGTCTCTTTACGTGTATTGGCTAAGTATTTAATTTTCACTTCTTACCTTCAGAAATGCTAATAATAAGTCAAAAATTCAAAATCTGAAAATTTGCATTATGCTCATGATTATGATCAAATAATGTTACTTTCAACTAGTAATGCATTTTAAATATGAAATTTTTCCTCACGTTGTCTATAAATCACATAATAATATATATTTTATATCGATAAAATTTTATGTCACATATTATTTGTAACATTTTACACAAATGCAATGTTACTCTGCTATCAGAACCATTCTTTATTTTACTAGAAACCCACAATAGTGTCAAACCAACCGCTAAATGAGGATTTGATACGCCTATTATTGGCCTAATATAGGCCTTATGTAATAAAAAGAAAACTTTCCCCAACTTGAACAATTTTGTGCTACATTGGTGCTCTCCTTAGTGAAGTCTATAAGATCATATATTTGTGTCAGGCATGGTTTCAAAATAAGAATCAGGTAAAGAACAAAAAGAAAATATCAATTAGAAGAAATAAAATAAATTTTAAAACTCACTGAATTACTGAATTTTCTGAGTGCCATACTAACCACACTTCACATGGCACGAAATCATCAATCATAAATTAAATGTTACTAACACAGTAGAGTAACCGTGTAACTATCACAAATACGACACTAATAAATCCCTCAACAATGTTTTCTGCCACATAAATATTGCACGTGTGTTACAAGAAGTGAAATGCGGAAGTAAACAAGCGGTCAAGCGCTATCGTTATGATTTAGCCGCTGGTAATTGAAAGTTCTCAAAACTAGCACCAGATGTCAGAGGTGCACGGGCATGCTAGTATGAAAAATTCATAGTTCTAACACTCTGTGGCTATTTCCATATTTCGCAGCAAAGGCAGATAAAACTCAATTTCGATATAAATCCTACAAGATGTTGCTTTTCTTATTATTTATAGGACAAGAATGGATTTATACTATGATATTACGCCTAAATAATACTTGTTATTGATGTACAGTAAGCATAAAAATAAAAATATTTATAGTTAAATGTTGTTGTTCCAGTTAAACGTATTTGTATTATATGATAGCGTCTCAACTTGGTTTCCAATGTACGTTTCATTGTAAACAAAAATCAATTTAGTACTTTAAACTTGTGTAGTAAAATTTAATACCACAATATTTTCAGCAGTTGAACTGTAGTTACAATATAATATTGAATTGCACACAATGGTTGTTCAAGTGCAAATGTGAAGGCGTTTTCCATTTGATAGGCATAATCATTTTGATTTGTTTAGGTATTTTGAGTTTTTTCTATAGATAGCTGACTAAAGTTAATCAAGTCTAAATATTAGATAATTTAGCTGGACCCTAACCAGATTTTAATTAAGTTGGGTGATTTTAGCTATAAGTCTAGGTTTAATATAATTAGTACACCATTTTTCACGGGAGTTCGATGAAGTTATATAGTACTATTTGTAATTTGATGGAGTTCATTGAAGTTTGAAGGAGTTCAATATAGAGTGTTAGATTCCAATAAAGTTTACTCGAGTGTATCTGAGTTTGTTGGAGTTTGATGGGAGCAACTTTTGTTTTGTTTATCGTTTGACATTTATAATGGAATCAATTTAAATAAAAATATTGATAATTAAGACATATATTTTTAAAATTTTGCTTCCCCCATGCTAGGGTTTTATTTACCTCATACAATGACTCGGTATGTAGCATTAGTTTCAGGTCCAAGATGCCTAAGTAAATAAACCATAGACTTACCCCATTACTCGGACGCCGACTGCTGTTGACCCAGCTACGGACTCTATACTCCCCACCACAACAAACACGCCCGGCCGCGACAACAAGCTACGAGACACTGAGGCGGCACCGACGCATGTACACAACACAAGAAATCCCAGGCCAAAGAACTTCGGGAGAAAGAAGAAACTCTTCGACCAGTGTCCAGTTAATTCTCAATTATTCTAGAAAAGTGTGGAAGCCTATGTTGCGTGTGGATCCCTCCCCTGTTTACTTTATTTGGTTTGCCTCCCTTCCCCTTGTGATCCAGTTCTATGTTCAGTGAGCTGTGCCAAATCATATATAATACTGGTTGTGCTATTAGAAGAGCACTCTTGGACTGACTTCGGCAATAGCAGGGCGAAGCTAAGGCTTCGGAGATTAGGAATTAAAATGTAAGCAAAATTCTCTTCTGACAAATAATTATTCTTTTCTTTTTCCTAAATTCATTTTGGCTTAATATTATTTAATATTTTTTTATAAAATCAAAATTTTAAGACTCTGGCCTGACTAAGCTCAGAATTCAGATAGTTTTCACAATATAAGAATATCAAAGTCCTTTTTTAGCACAATAAATACTTATATAACTTTAAAATTGGTCTAAGAATATCAACAACATTTGCTCGGTCAAATGTTACGTCTTGGAACTTTTGTTTGGACTTATATTTAGTTTTAGTGTTAAAACTTGGGTTCAATGTTATGAGATAATAGTTATGGAGTTGAACGCTGTTGACGCAAGTGAAAGAATATTTGAAAAAGCTATATGAACTTAGTTTATTGGACGCTAGTTAGACAATATCGAAGGTGGTGATGTTGTTAATAGAATGTATTTTTGGACTTAGTTTATTAGACGCTAATAGCGTTAGTGAGGAGATTATTGGAAATCACCATATTTACTATCATTATAAAAAAAGTAGTATTTAGACTATGATTACTAAATGTGTACTATTCAACGTTAAGATCAATAGTAAACAATTTTGATATTATTTATGTTTAGGGTAAGCCAATGTAAGGCATATTATTCATATCGGTATTTAATCGTGTTTGAGAGCTGTAAACAATAATTAAATCAATTTATATTTTATGTAGAAAAATGAGGATTTCAGAGAGATTTAATATTTAAAAAATATTGTATTGTATTTTCTTGACTAATAATTATGTATTACGATATTGTTAACTTAAATTAATGAAGGTAATCATTATAATATTTTGCGCCTTCTTCAAATGAAACTTTGCTGTAGGAATCACGACTTCTGTATGTTTTAGAGATTTTTCCCTGTTATTTATTGTTCATATTATATTGAAATATTTAATAAATGATTCATTTTCATGGACTTCTCCTTTTACACAATATCTCTTTCACTTACATATCCTTAGATTTAATACTACCCAACCTCTAAGGTCTTTGTTAGGTTCATTGTTAGGAGGACTTTTTTTATTGAGGGTGACCCCCACTGCCCCACGCAGGTTCCGCGATCGGATTGGATTGCGTGTTCTGGGTATAGTTTACATACCCAGATTTTCTTAGTATTTATGACTCGCAATACGCACTCTTATCCGCCTTTTGTTGTATATTTTATTTTTTCTGTATTTGGACCCTACTAATTAGGTTTATGGGTTAGGAATAGGGTTCAAGTATAACAATAATATACTTAAAGAAAACTAAATATTAATCGAATAAATGTAAAATGCCAACAAATGTTGTTTTCGAGATCTTTAGCTAATTTTAAAAACACGCTTAAAATATTAGATAGCTACGAATATTACAAACAATTTTATTTGTAGTGCGTAGCATAATTTAAAATAGTGGCATTTTTTTAAATTTAATAAATTATTTTATCGCTGCCCCTTCCCTGTGGCACTAGCGTGTCAGGATGGATTGTGGCAAAATATATGTGTGGTTTTAGTAATTTATAGATTGTTTTGGATTTTAGGGTTTATTATAGCACTACTAACTACTACAAAATGTGATGTTATAGAAAGTTTACAAAAAAGATATAAAGGCTTTACTTATGAGCCCACGACATAACTGGTTTGGTCATAAATTCTTAACCAATGGCCTGACTGGCACACTTGGGGGTCCTGCACGGACCATGTGTCCGATGGCTTCCCTTCAGCAAAAGTACCCGATGACCCGTTGTTATATCCGCGCAGCCCAATAGCTCTAAAACAGAATCATACATACTACAAATTGGCCTGCTTACCAAGAACAATTCTGACATACTGTTCTTAGTTGTCAACTCTTTCGACCTATTGTTAACTAACTAATCTAAACAAGATTAACTAGACCAGGTTTATCACGTGCAACTTTTAACACTTATCATGTTAATTTAAACAAACGCCCCAATCCAGGTCTATAGTAATATCTTAGTAAAATGACATATTTATAAAACCCAACTACTATTAAATAATAAGCGTCAAACACATCTATCCTGGTTTGCAAGTTATCGGGGAGGGGGAGGGTAGAATCCTAACCGGGTTATTGAGGGTGCTTTTTACTCAATTTGGCCACTTTCCCTCCACGTAAACTACATTTTTACTTTCTCTCCCAACTCGCAGTATTGGGATCGTCAAAAATATATAACTATAGATTTTGATAAAAGTTGACGTTTCATGACCCCCTGAAACCGAAACGGTGGTTTTAGTGACGCCACTCTGTCTGTCTGTCTGTCTATCTGTGTCTATATTTCGGTCTAGAGCTGAAACCATTTTACCAATCAGACTAAAAATGTGTATCTGGTGTTTTCATAAATCTTCCCCGAGTAGTTTTTGAAATTAGATATCAAATCCTCAAGTTAAGTGTAATTTATTGAAAGGAATAAAGATAGTAAATAGATTTTCTCAAAATTTGCTCTAATGATTTTGAATAAATTTTGTATCTGGGTACCGTTTGACCTAACACACACAAAATCCCAACTCTTGGTCTTCCATGAAAATGACTTTAAGGGTACTTTATATAATTAGATATTTCCAATTTTGATATAACTATATTTACAGCTCATAATATATATAGTAATGTCCCTGCCCTAGATTGGGATGTAGATTTAAAACAAACATAACAGTGTTGAAACAAAGTGACATAGATAACTAGTATAGCTAACTTGTTGTGATGTGTAGCATAAATCACAAGAACTGAAAACTAAAAAACCTCTAAAGGACCAGTGTTACGAACACGGACAAATGGACTGTATGGTGGAATGGGAATGGGTAGAGGCGACTCACCTTCACTTTATGTTGTCTGATTGGTGTTGTCTTGGAGCAGTCAATTTCATTAACACACGCACACGAATAACTGAGATTGGACCGCTTCCAGGTGAAAGTTCACGGAACCTATAACCATCACTTATGGGTCGATCAAGTCTCAGCGCACGACTCACTCAATCGGAAGAACGAAAAACAGCGCCAGCGACACTTGGCGGGAAAACAATAGACCTAAAGGGGTCCAGGTATGTTCTTGTTGCCTCCAAGAGTGAGGAAAGGTTAATGAAGGTGGAAGGAGTCAATAAAATATAGGAAAAGACCAAAAAACCGTCTAAACCACAACAAAAGGCAATCATATCACAAAACAAAACAAAACTAGCTAATTTTGAGGCATAGAGAACCTAAGTATAATTTAGAACCCAACCATCTGCTTTGCCACCGTCCCTACCCTTCCCCGCAAACTATCCTGAGAGATTAATCCCATGGAAAGAGAGGCAGTGAATATATATATATATATAATATTTACTTATATATATATATAATATTTGCTTATATATATATATATAATATTTGCTTATACCTCAAAACATTATATATAATTATGTTATAGCTCAGAATATATAGTTCAGAAACTGTTGGTTTTATAAAAGTATATTCCAAATAAAAGATATGTATTTTTAATAATACTACAACTTTACAATAACATGTTATATCTAATCATGATAAAATTAATTGGAAATATCTACTTATACAGGTTGTTTCAGGAGGAATAGCAAACATTCTGGGAAGTTTTAATATTATTATTCTTAATTATAGGTTTCATATAAACATGTGGCCAGCTCACAATAAATGCGGGGATACAGCTATTTGAAACTTTGTACGTTCAGCTTGTATACGTGCGCAGCTCTCTTGATTAGACTGGTGCGCAGCTATCTGAATCAACTGTGACTAAGGAGCAGCTATAACCAAATACCACGACGTTTGGGGATAGAAGTTTTGTTGAGAATTCCACACATCTTGACACTTGCTGAAAGTGCTGATATTGTGTTTGTTTCCTCTATTTGAAATGGAAGTGCCACTGCTGTTTGTAAAGAATACTATGACGGTTTCCTAACCACAAGAGTACTGGTACCAATAGTGCTTACTAATGTTTACAGCAGATTGTGGGAAGCTGGCACATCATTACTTCTGAACGTGCAAATGAACTAAGTGTGATTGTAGTAGAAAGAATTTTTCGGTCGGTAGAACGTAGTCCCACTAAAAGCACATGAACATTTCTACACGAAATGGTAGTCCACATGTCAGAGTTTGGCAGTAATTACGTCAACATGGCATGCATCAATTTCTCTCTCAGTGGGTGCGACACTTTCAACCAAGAGATAGAGCCATTCGATTGGAATTTTTATGGTGGGTAAATGATAATCACTGATTAATTAATTACATTAATACTGATCAGCAATGAAGCTACCTTCACCCATGATGGTATCAACATCACCCGCAATCCGTTTTGGTGGTCCCATGAAACTCCACATGCTACCAAAGGAAATATTGTCAACGTAGTTTCTCTGTAAGCGTGTGGTGTGGTATTATTGACAATCAGGTGAATGGGTCTGATATGTAGCAAAATTATCTTACAGGATCCATTTATCTTCAATTTCTACAAGACGAACTTTCACTACTATTGAAAGAGGCTCCCTTGGCTATAATGAATGATTGGTCTGATCCTTCTCACGGCGGACCTCCTTCACATAACAGTCGTCAGATGACACAATCCTAACATTCCCTGAATGATGAATCGGCCGTGGGGTTCCCGTTCATTGGCCAACAAGGTATTATTATGGTGTGTGGGAATGGATGAAAAGTGAAGTACTGTATACAAAGAAAAGGTAAACACAAGGGACGAATTGCTTGCCGCATTATGGATGGTGCTGCCCTGATGCCAAGACGACCTCAGAAGAACAACACGTACTATTATCACCAGAGTTTTCAAAGTTCATTGAGGTTGCCGGTGGTGTTTTTGGACGTTTATTGTGAAATGTAATTTATTTGTCAATTATTTGTGTTTTATATTAATATTCAAACAGTCAATACACATAAGCAAGTCATTTATCGTTTTAAATACTCTAGTACTTACTTTCACGTGACAATTTCACAAAGCTGTATCTTCGTATCTATTGAAAACTGAATATATGTTTATGTGAACCTTTTTACTCAGAATAATAACTTCTACAACCTCCCAAAATATCTGCTACTCCTGAAACACCCTTAATATATAACTATATATATTATGGAACTCTTTAAACTATAAATGTATTGTTACGCTCTTTAGTGGACGAAGATTATCCTCTTTTATCAATGTTTTCCAATGTTTCTGTAATAGTGTTCTATATTATTTCATTTATGCTCTTGGGTGGATTGTTTCTGCAACAACATGTATTATTTAGTTTTCCAAATGTTTACGAGATTTTAGTAACTGTCTTTATTTTAAGATAAAAAGAAAGTACATTTTTCCGTACCTTTTTTTAATTTTAATTTCTACATCTACAAAACATTATTGTAATATAATTAAATGAATGGTAAAGTAAAATCGTGCATACATACTCACATGGTATGTAGTTGGAATACAATTTTCAAAAATATTTTATCAGTAGGTATATTACCCACAAATAATATTTTCTTCAAAGAAATAGTATACCTATCATATTTATGTTTTTGTGTATAATATACCACAGACACTCTAATCGAACCGAATAGTTAAGGCTATTTTGAAACACTTTCAATGATTCGGGAATCAGTTGGCAGTAAACTATCATTAATTGAGTTGTTTTAAGAAAAAAGTACAATAGTATTAATGATATAAAACCCTGCTACAAATAGTGAATTTGAAAAAAAAAGTTATTTTTAAAAAACCTAGTTTTTTGAAAATAAATAAAATTAAACTATTCTTAATTTTAAAGATATCGTGAAAATCACTACTTTCCCTTGAGATATGGCCATATAACATCTATATATTAAGTTTAAACAAAATTCTATAAAAAAAAGTTGTGTGGACAGAAAATTTACAGACGGAAAAGGAAATGGAATACAAATAATTAATTTTAATGATTTTGTAGGCACTTAAAACAACTAGATTAAACATTATAGGAATTATTATATCAAATCAATAAAATTTGTATTATTACTTGAATATATATGAAAAAATAAAATGCACAAATTGGTTGAATTATTTAACTATATTTTTAAAATGACATTTAACAACAGTAACAGTTTTTTATAACATTTTGTTTGTAAAAGTGAATTTCAATTGAACCCAAATTTCCAGTTTTGCATTTCTGTCACCGCTCAAAGAGTTTCATATCGAATCTAAATCCTAAAGTAGGTTAAACAGTTAATGTACTGTACAAGTGAGTGAGTAGGTCAAAGGGAATTACCAAAGTGCCTGATTAAGACTTTTTCAAAGAAAGACACTTTGTACGGGTTCCAAAATAATCAATGTAGACTACAAAATTATTTAATAAAAATGTACGCCTTATAATTAAACTGTAGAGGGAATATTTAATACTCAACAAAATAATATATTCTTCTCAATACAGTTAATTTGTGGTTTTCATAATTTACTGAAAATCGCATTAACTTATTTATTTATTCATGCAAATGATAATTTATTTGTTATTGAGGTAAAAATAATTGTTAGTGTTTACTATATTTTTGATTGTCCTAGAAAATAGAATTTCGTGTTTTATAACAATTATTGTTCGATTTATTATTTTGTTGTCCAGAAAATTATTTCTGCAGAGTAGTTTGTCTAGCTAGACAAACCTCTATTGTAGACTTGACTAAAATATTTGAAGCGTACACAAACTTGTTGAAACCTCAGAAGAAGTCTAGCTGCCTGGCATTGATAATGTTCACGTGGTATCCAACCCACAGACAATACTGTATAGTCAACAGGCCTAGAGGTATCCCAAGATGGAGTCGAAGGTGTTATTAAGTCGAATATGTTGTGTGAGGGGTAAGTCAATTATTAGAAATGTTTATTATTTATTGATTTATAAAGGTTGTAGTTATGAAAATCTACATATACGCATGATAGTAAGCACCGCAATCTGCTCAACGTGCTCTAAACATAACAGCCCCCTATGTTACGCATGATAGTAAGCACCGCAATCTGCTCAACGTGCTCTAAACATAACAGCCCCCTATGTTACGCATGATAGTAAGCACCGCAATCTGCTCAACGTGCTCTAAACATAACAGCCCCCTATGTTACGCATGATAGTAAGCACCGCAATCTGCTCAACGTGCTCTAAACATAACAGCCCCCTATGTTACGCATGATAGTAAGCACCGCAATCTGCTCAACGTGCTCTAAACATAACAGCCCCCTATGTTACGCATGATAGTAAGCACCGCAATCTGCTCAACGTGCTCTAAACATAACAGCCCCCTATGTTACGCATGATAGTAAGCACCGCAATCTGCTCAACGTGCTCTAAACATAACAGCCCCCTATGTTACGCATGATAGTAAGCACCGCAATCTGCTCAACGTGCTCTAAACATAACAGCCCCCTATGTTACGCATGATAGTAAGCACCGCAATCTGCTCAACGTGCTCTAAACATAACAGCCCCCTATGTTACGAACTGCCGAGTGGAGAGTACTTGCCGTTTGGATATAGCATTGACTGAACTTGGGGAGATAAAGGTCAACAACGTCCGTGAAGTTGGCCCCCCCACTTTTAAAAATTCAATTTTTTATTATTGCAATCGTTTGTTCTTCGTTTGTTCCGGATTGTTCCGTAAAAATTTTCGTTTGTTCCGTTTTGATAGGCCCACAAATGATATGTTTACATTGGGGGGGCCAACTTCACGGTAGCCCCCCACTTGTAAAAATTCAAGTTTTTATGATCGCAATCGTTTGTTCTTCGTTTGTTCCGGATTGTTCCGCAAAAAGTTTCGTTTGTTCCGCATTCGTTCTTGCACAAATGGGACGAAAACTTGTGGCGCTTTGTTTACTAGTGAGGGGCCAACTTCACGGTAGCCCCCCCACTTTTAAAAATTCAAGTTTTTATAATTGCAATCGTTTGTTCTTTGTTTGTTCCGGATTGTTCCGCAAAAATTTTCGTTTGTTCCGTTTTGATAGGCCCACAAATGATATGTTTACATTGGGGGGGCCAACTTCACGGTAGCCCCCCCACTTGTAAAAATTCAAGTTTTTATGATCGCAATCGTTTGTTCTTCGTTTGTTCCGGATTGTTCCGCAAAAAGTTTCGTTTGTTCC
>CABFVZ010004502.1:0-24137 GCA_902151445.1 Timema monikensis | reverse complement strand
AAGTGGGGGGGCTACCGTGAAGTTGGCCCCCCCAATGTTAACATATAATTTGTGGGCCTATCAAAACGGAACAAACGAAAATTTTTGAGGAACAATCCGGAACAAACGAAGAACAAACGATTGCAATAATAAAAAATTGAATTTTTAAAAGTGGGGGGGGGGCAACTTCACGGACGTAGGTCAACAAGCATTCACGTCCTCATCACGGTGAGCTTGTATCGAGAATAACTATACAATAAAGACTAAATAATAATATGTATACTAACAAGCTGGTGAATCCAATGTCAACATCAAAAAGAGAAAATGAATCCACAAGCGCCAGCATATATTCAATAATTAGATCATAATGACTTGTGTTTATTTATTATCATTTATTATTATTTCCTTTCTGTATAACATTATCAATAGATTATCAATAATATATTCAACTATAATTATAGAATTATAAGATATTTCTAAGAGCGTATAACCTGAACGGGTATTAAGATGCGGTGCTAAATAATAAATAAGATATTTCTAAGGAATTATTGATATAATTACATTAAACGCATCAACAAGTAGGGCCCAGCCCTTTGATCTGTATGCTATTTTTGGTAAAATTATGTATTCTAATCATTCTATCTAGGAATATGACTACACATATTAATGTTTTGATTAATTAAATAACACACTAAATATTTGAGTTTTAAATAGGTATTAGATGTCAAACTCTACTCTAATGGATGACATTTTGAAAACTTCGCTAGTAGTTCAGTGAACAGCAGACCTCAAGATCTTTATTTTATCATAGTTACTACAGTACTCGGATGTCTCTTTGGGTTTTAAGCTGATATTCTTCCTGGGTGATAAATTTTGACGGGAAATAAATTCATACTTTTATATTAATAGATAATAACCTTTGTTTATGTGGTTTAAGAAATCAGCCTTGTGTTATGGCAAAACTAAAAAAATAACACACTAAATATTTGATTGTTAACTTATAGTTTTAAATTAAAATCACTTGAAATGATATGAAATTAAGAAAAATCTCACGATGGGCACCAATTTATAAAATATACGAAAGCCTAACGTTGGCTCACCAAGTATAAAACACGAGTGAGGGCTCTGGATGGGTGGCCAATTGAAAAAGTCTCGCTGCCCCATCGTTGGAACGCCAATTGTAGAAATTTAAGAAAATACTTCTTATAGTCATAATAACTGTCCTTGGCTAGCTCACACTCACCACAAGGATTTTTCTACGAGATTATGAGGAGGTCGGATGCGTCTGCTGTTCCTGGAGAAGACTGCGACGACACCGGATAGGAAGCCGATACCAGATAACGAATCTAGTCCCATCCCCCACACAACAGAGTCTGAGACCATCTGTGTCGGATTTTAAACTGCGTTGATTCTAACGGTGCCAACCAGTAGCTGAAAGACATAAAACGAGGCCGGCTGAAAAGCAATACCTAGCAGACGGTGATCATCTTTGGGACACGTACAACAACACACCACAGGAAGGGAGAGCCCCACTCTGTCTCACGCCCATGCACCAGTAGCCTGCCCTTGTCTGGGCTGCGCGAAATGGTCGTGGCACCACTTTACACAAATGACACCACACTAAACTTCACCAAAACACGATCAAGAAGAAATGCCAATCTTTCTAACTCGGAGGCTAGCCCGGAGACAACCGATATGGAAACTGATCACGATGGCAACGGTTCATTCATCCTAGTTGACAAACTCAGACGTAAGAGGAAATGTAGGAACACAGACAGGACACAATCAAAGATAATTATCACCACGATCAACAATAAATACACACCAGTGAATACAAAGACACCAAAAACAACACCCTCAACACAGATAGACACCAACAAGAAAGAGAGACCGCCACCAAATAGTTAAAAGACCCAACCAACATTGGTGTAGCCACTGAGGACATGACGGTACTAAAGGAGCTGGATTCTGACCACAATCCTATATTGTGTTAAGTTAAAACTGACACTAACTTTGAGATAAGGGGACTCAAACAAACAACAGCAACTTGTGACTGGGACGAGCTTAGGCAGACATTAGAGAACACTTTCCCTTACATACAGTATGTAGGTTCAATAGAACAGGCTGACGCTACATTACAATTCCTCATGACCACGGGGCAAGAAGCCTACAGAGCAAACACCTCTAGGACACTCATACAACATGACCTCCGACAAGAGTACCCATGTATGGACAGACTAGGTTTTAATGAGTCTGAGGATATTACTGGCTTCGGGGTCAGCCCCAGATGGGGAATGGAAATGTATCACCTCCAGACCAAATCCCAAGAAAAGAAAATCCTACCAACCCCCATCTCATTCCCGGACTTGGCCTACATCGACCCTCATAGTTCACCCACAATCACCAAAATACCTTAAACACACCTTCCCCCAACCCAAGACAAAATAATCCGTCCTATACCCTGGACCCAGCGCAAACACTCACAATCATCATTTTTCATCTCATAGGGTAATGTGTATTAATACTACTGTAATTTCTTACAGCTTCATTTCATTGGTTTCACTTCATAAGGTATATAATTTCAATCACGAGGTTAAGCGCCATAACAGTGACTCGGTATTCAAATAATAAATCAGCTCTTTCTATTATGAACTAGATTGACGCTTCTGTCAATTTGGAGATTCTGGGTCGGGCAACAACTTCACGGCGTGGCTAGCTCAGTTTCCCTTATCTACGCGATTACCATATAAGGCAATTCCCACTTATACAATACACTTATTTATCACTTTTATGTTAATTTATTGTTAGAAAGTATTGTCACCACCCCGGTCACTGCGCGTCTCTTTCCTAGTGTAGCAGTGAGAGTTCGTTTCTTCCTCGCATCTATTTCCTAGTGTAACAGTGAAAGTTCGTTTCTTTCTCGCGTCTCTTTCCTAGTGTAACAGTGAGAGTTCGTTTCTTCCTCGCGTCTCTTTCCTAGTGTAACAGTGAGAGTTCGTTTCTTCCTCGCGTCTCTTTCCTAGTGTAACAGTGAGAGTTCGTTTCTTCCTCGCGTCTCTTTCCTAGTGTAACAGTGAGAGTTCGTTTCTTCCTCGCGTCTCTTTCCTAGTGTAACAGTGAGAGTTCGTTTCTTCCTCGCGTCTCTTTCCTAGTGTAACAGTGAGAGTTCGTTTCTTCCTCGCGTCTCTTTCCTAGTGTAACAGTGAGAGTTCGTTTCTTCCTCGCGTCTCTTTCCTAGTGTAACAGTGAGAGTTCGTTTCTTCCTCGCGTCTCTTTCCTAGTGTAACAGTGAGAGTTCGTTTCTTCCTCGCGTCTCTTTCCTAGTGTAACAGTGAGAGTTCGTTTCTTCCTCGCGTCTCTTTCCTAGTGTAACAGTGAGAGTTCGTTTCTTCCTCGCGTCTCTTTCCTAGTGTAACAGTGAGAGTTCGTTTCTTCCTCGCGTCTCTTTCCTAGTGTAACAGTGAGAGTTCGTTTCTTCCTCGCGTCTCTTTCCTAGTGTAACAGTGAGAGTTCGTTTCTTCCTCGCGTCTCTTTCCTAGTGTAACAGTGAGAGTTCGTTTCTTCCTCGCGTCTCTTTCCTAGTGTAACAGTGAGAGTTCGTTTCTTCCTCGCGTCTCTTTCCTAGTGTAACAGTGAGAGTTCGTTTCTTCCTCGCGTCTCTTTCCTAGTGTAACAGTGAGAGTTCGTTTCTTCCTCGCGTCTCTTTCCTAGTGTAACAGTGAGAGTTCGTTTCTTCCTCGCGTCTCTTTCCTAGTGTAACAGTGAGAGTTCGTTTCTTCCTCGCGTCTCTTTCCTAGTGTAACAGTGAGAGTTCGTTTCTTCCTCGCGTCTCTTTCCTAGTGTAACAGTGAGAGTTCGTTTCTTCCTCGCGTCTCTTTCCTAGTGTAACAGTGAGAGTTCGTTTCTTCCTCGCGTCTCTTTCCTAGTGTAACAGTGAGAGTTCGTTTCTTCCTCGCGTCTCTTTCCTAGTGTAACAGTGAGAGTTCGTTTCTTCCTCGCGTCTCTTTCCTAGTGTAACAGTGAGAGTTCGTTTCTTCCTCGCGTCTCTTTCCTAGTGTAACAGTGAGAGTTCGTTTCTTCCTCGCGTCTCTTTCCTAGTGTAACAGTGAGAGTTCGTTTCTTCCTCGCGTCTCTTTCCTAGTGTAACAGTGAGAGTTCGTTTCTTCCTCGCGTCTCTTTCCTAGTGTAACAGTGAGAGTTCGTTTCTTCCTCGCGTCTCTTTCCTAGTGTAACAGTGAGAGTTCGTTTCTTCCTCGCGTCTCTTTCCTAGTGTAACAGTGAGAGTTCGTTTCTTCCTCGCGTCTCTTTCCTAGTGTAACAGTGAGAGTTCGTTTCTTCCTCGCGTCTCTTTCCTAGTGTAACAGTGAGAGTTCGTTTCTTCCTCGCGTCTCTTTCCTAGTGTAACAGTGAGAGTTCGTTTCTTCCTCGCGTCTCTTTCCTAGTGTAACAGTGAGAGTTCGTTTCTTCCTCGCGTCTCTTTCCTAGTGTAACAGTGAGAGTTCGTTTCTTCCTCGCGTCTCTTTCCTAGTGTAACAGTGAGAGTTCGTTTCTTCCTCGCGTCTCTTTCCTAGTGTAACAGTGAGAGTTCGTTTCTTCCTCGCGTCTCTTTCCTAGTGTAACAGTGAGAGTTCGTTTCTTCCTCGCGTCTCTTTCCTAGTGTAACAGTGAGAGTTCGTTTCTTCCTCGCGTCTCTTTCCTAGTGTAACAGTGAGAGTTCGTTTCTTCCTCGCGTCTCTTTCCTAGTGTAACAGTGAGAGTTCGTTTCTTCCTCGCGTCTCTTTCCTAGTGTAACAGTGAGAGTTCGTTTCTTCCTCGCGTCTCTTTCCTAGTGTAACAGTGAGAGTTCGTTTCTTCCTCGCGTCTCTTTCCTAGTGTAACAGTGAGAGTTCGTTTCTTCCTCGCGTCTCTTTCCTAGTGTAACAGTGAGAGTTCGTTTCTTCCTCGCGTCTCTTTCCTAGTGTAACAGTGAGAGTTCGTTTCTTCCTCGCGTCTCTTTCCTAGTGTAACAGTGAGAGTTCGTTTCTTCCTCGCGTCTCTTTCCTAGTGTAACAGTGAGAGTTCGTTTCTTCCTCGCGTCTCTTTCCTAGTGTAACAGTGAGAGTTCGTTTCTTCCTCGCGTCTCTTTCCTAGTGTAACAGTGAGAGTTCGTTTCTTCCTCGCGTCTCTTTCCTAGTGTAACAGTGAGAGTTCGTTTCTTCCTCGCGTCTCTTTCCTAGTGTAACAGTGAGAGTTCGTTTCTTCCTCGCGTCTCTTTCCTAGTGTAACAGTGAGAGTTCGTTTCTTCCTCGCGTCTCTTTCCTAGTGTAACAGTGAGAGTTCGTTTCTTCCTCGCGTCTCTTTCCTAGTGTAACAGTGAGAGTTCGTTTCTTCCTCGCGTCTCTTTCCTAGTGTAACAGTGAGAGTTCGTTTCTTCCTCGCGTCTCTTTCCTAGTGTAACAGTGAGAGTTCGTTTCTTCCTCGCGTCTCTTTCCTAGTGTAACAGTGAGAGTTCGTTTCTTCCTCGCGTCTCTTTCCTAGTGTAACAGTGAGAGTTCGTTTCTTCCTCGCGTCTCTTTCCTAGTGTAACAGTGAGAGTTCGTTTCTTCCTCGCGTCTCTTTCCTAGTGTAACAGTGAGAGTTCGTTTCTTCCTCGCGTCTCTTTCCTAGTGTAACAGTGAGAGTTCGTTTCTTCCTCGCGTCTCTTTCCTAGTGTAACAGTGAGAGTTCGTTTCTTCCTCGCGTCTCTTTCCTAGTGTAACAGTGAGAGTTCGTTTCTTCCTCGCGTCTCTTTCCTAGTGTAACAGTGAGAGTTCGTTTCTTCCTCGCGTCTCTTTCCTAGTGTAACAGTGAGAGTTCGTTTCTTCCTCGCGTCTCTTTCCTAGTGTAACAGTGAGAGTTCGTTTCTTCCTCGCGTCTATTTCCTAGTGTAACAGTGAGAGTTCGTTTCTTCCTCGCGTCTCTTTCCTAGTGTAACAGTGAGAGTTCATTTCTTCCTCGCGTCTCTTTCCTAGTGTAACAGTGAGAGTTCGTTTCTTCCTAGCGTCTATTTCGAATTATGATGACATCTACGATTGCACCAGAGTGGGCTGACAATCTCGATCTATCACATGAGAGTAGTTTGAATCCTGGCTTTCTGGTTGGCTGGACAATGCAACCACTCCGTACTAAGGAAAATATATATTTCTTTTAGAACAAAACCTAAGTGCAAGATCAGCTCTTTCCGTTTTGGTTTCATCGTCCAATGAACGCAGGAAGCACGTTTAAAATAAAATAAATGTATTGACTTCCAAACTGCCTGAAGGGCTTAAACATTTTATAATAAAAATGAATAATTAAAAATAATATTATAAAATAAAGAGAGTTCCCTAATATAGATATGAAATTTAAAATAAAATATTAAAATTGCAGTTTATCCAAACTTTTCAAAACAACATAGGGTTTATAATTTGGGACATTACAATGAGTGGGATTTAAAAAAAACCAGAGATAAATTAAATATAATATGACCTATAATCAATTATGATCATCATATTAAATATACTAATATGAATTAAAAAGAAATTTAATTGTTAACAATAGTATAAAATTCACCCTTTCCCCGTTATTCATAATATCTATACTAATATGAATTAGAAATAAATACAATAATTCTTAGCAAATATGTACTATTAAATTAATTTAGTCTTTGATAATCTTATTTAGAATATTTTTTCTATCTAATTTATAAGCTTACCCCTGTTCTTTGTAAAACAAAAACTAAATGGTACAGATCTCTACTGTCACATCCCACGTTGCATCAGTGGAGAAGGGCGTCGTCATAGAGCTATTGGCAATGGTCCCCTAAATTTAAGGTCAACCCCAAGAGAGTGTTTATTGTTGGGCGCCACCTCGTTGGCGATAGTGAGTCTGAACATTAACGAGGAATTCGTTCAGTCGCCAGATGTAGATATGAAGATTAACACTCCCCCTAGTAAGGTAGACCCGGACAAATAAGGGACCTCTCGGTCAGGGATAAACTGCTTGGAAGGCAACGAGGCTCCCATTAAACCCATAGGCCTTCATGGGTTTACCATGATCACATCTGCCATACCTGATAATTCCTAATATAGATGAGAGTTATCCAACCCCGGAAAATGGGTCCCTAGGGTCACTGTAATAGTTAACTAAAATATTGTTCAATAAGCCAGGAGGGCTTACACAAAACCAAAAATCAGACTATATACAAAATTATTCCTTATCTCAATGTTAAATTCACACATTATTTTGGTTAAAATATTTCCAATTAAATGTTTGGTTAAGCCTTCGTCTTAATTTCATTAGACAATAGATTCATGTTATAAGCATGAATGGAATGTGTGAAGCATATAATTATTTAAATAGTGAAAATATAAGTCGAAACATTAATAGTTTAGTTTAAAAATAAATAGTAAACTACTTTACAATTTTATCACGGAAAACAATTTATTGACTTTACACATACTTCAGGAAATATAAACATTTGAAGCTGCGAGTGGCCACTGCAAAAAAAAAAAATTAAGTAAAGTGCACATTTAAACTAAACCTAATACTACTCTACAATAGGCACAACAGTCACTTTCTAAAATAGTGCCCTCTAAAGTCCATATTCAAATACCATCGTCTTTGCGAGAAAAAAAAGAGAACACAAATATAGCACTTAGCGGTCTATGCGAGTCCTGCGCGTAACCATACACTTCACGTGGAACCTCATGGGTGTCCAGTTGGTTGGCCACTCGTGAGTGCCTCTGGTCACTAGCCCCGGGTATGCAACCAGTGAAGGAGTACCACTGATGTGGTCCGTGGTTGACCGTACCCAGTCCGAGAACCAAACTCCCATCCCCAGATGTCGAACCCAGACCCCCTGCCACAAAACTTCGCTCCAAATCCTCCTCGTGGAGACAGAGGGTCTTCACAACCCAAGCGTTCCAGTCCAACACACGTACACACACGAGTCCGTACCGCGGACAACTGACTCAAACTCTTCTCATATAACTCAACCACAGTTCACCGCTCAAGTTCTCTTGTAAGCCACGGATAGTTCATAGCGCTGTCGGATGTACTGTAGCGCCACGTGGCGTAATTAGGCACCGTTAACGTCCACGCACCACAGGACGTATCCGACTCCTGTGGGCATGCTTCCACAATAAACAACTCATTTATTTAGCGGGCCAGGCTGAATATCGGAGGAGAGATCCATGGGACGGGACACGTTGCACTACACTGACTTTCTCGCTCTAGTGTCTAAAAATGGAGATATTTTTTCAAATATCGTAATATATGTGAAACTAAATAATATACACACAAAACCCCGAGTCCTAATGACGTTATACTAACATAAAACATTTCTTGACTCCTGGTTTTAAATTATGTAATTTTATTTTTAAAGTCCCATTTTATATTTGGGCTGGTAAAAAAGGTCACTATTGGGTCCACAAGGGTCAACACTTCTTACTAAAATTTCGACTTTCAGTTAACATTTCCGGTATTTTATTAGGGGTTGTACATCTTCTGGTTATCGCATTGCAAGTAAATTCTTCATTTAAAAACGTTGACTATTGGTAGGTAAATGAGTGTAGATGAGTTTAAAATGATATAGATAGATAATTGCTGTACAAAAATTTGCCCTAAGAGGTTAAAGGAAAAGAGTGTCCAAATTTTGAGATACTTACTTATTTACTTACTCTATGTCATTAGAGAATTATTACGTTAAGACTTAGGTAGTATTTATGTACAACTAAAGCTCACAAAATAGTATTAATGTATTTGCCCATATTTCAGAAACTATTGGTTTTATAAAAATATATTACATGTAAAAGATCGTTATTATAAATTGACTTACATATTTTCAATTATAAGTAATTTCATATCTCTAAGATCTAAAGAGATATGATGAAAATGTGGAATCTTCGAATTTGTACGGAACCCTTAAATTCATTTTGACAAAAAAAAATTAGGGTAGCCATTTTGTTTGTAATAATAATAAATTCTTGGAAATGAAATTTAATCAAAATCGTTAGACTTGATTTTGAGAAAATATATATTTATTTTTCATTCTTTAGTAAACTACTCTTAATTTTGGGTTCAACAGATATACTGAGAGATGCCATTAAAAAAACTTTTTAGGATTTGAGGGGTCAAAACATCGACATCCATCAACATATCGGGTTAGATTGTCTCTAGACTTTCTCAACACGTAAGGTAAAGACAAAGTAAAATGAGGGCGTGTTACTTTTTTTTAAATAAACACACACATTACATATTATAAGGTAGAGTAATATGTATAAAATTAAACACTATGAGTCTTCATTATACGTACTAGACTCAAAGGATGTCCCAGCCGAAATATGTAAAAATTGGTCAACACATTAACAGCTAGCGTTGAACATAGTTTCGAACAGATACACATTTTGTTAGAATATTTATGGATAGTATTTAAATTATTAGTTGTGATCTTACCTTGAAAAACAGTATTCAAACAGAACAGATAGAATTGTTATGTCTTCCAAACATCCGTGTTGAAATTAATAAAAGGTATTACTATTGTTGTGTGATCTGTTGCGTTACAGCCACTCCTAATGTACGTAGAGTAAAATTTAGTGAAATTAATCATTAATTATACATTGATAAATTTTGATTCAATGGAGATAATTAAGCAATAAGTTAGTACCAAATGCTCTATACTTGATCGATTAACAACTAAGCAGACAATACATTTTTTTAAACGATGTTTAAATCTCATAACTTAATCACGTTGCTATTCACGATATTTACATTATAGGGTTAGGGTTGAGAAAGGTAAAATTTATAGGATATGTATGATACGCATTTGCATAAATAGAGAGTTGGAAGGAATTCAGGACAAAATACTTTCCTTTTTTATCCTGGCCTTCCCTGTCACCACAAAACCAAATTAGCTAAATGTTAATTTGTCCTCCGATAACAGTTTAAAATAAAACTGTTATCATTGTGGACCAAAATGTATAAACTAGCTTTGAGAAATATACTTAATATTTTAACTGGAAAATCCTCCAAACTCCCAGAGATAATCTTAGCAGGGAACTAGTTATATCATCAGTATGTATGTGAGGACAATACCACATCCATATGGTAGGTGGTTGGCTGAGAGTAATCATTGTTCATACAATGTAAGGTACATATACAGGCTGGATCATATTCCAACAACTGGAACAGATTCACTAGTTCTCACGTGAGACCACAGAATATAGAATCAACATAGCTGGTGTAGTGCCAAACAAAGAAACTTGGAGATAAGCTTCACCAATAACATGCAGACACATTTAATGAGCAAGACAAATTATAATTTCACGTCCGGCATGAGTTTTAAACGTATCAGAGAATAATTTCACTTGGCATGAGTTTTAAACGTATCAGAAACTTATTTAACGTCCGTAATGAGTTGTATATTTTTCTGGTAAAGAATAGGTCCACTGGTTGAATCTCAGAAGGTATTACGGCTTTATTTCTGAAAGTTTTCCTACTTTCTCATCGTGGATCTGCACGTACGCTTATAAATTCCAAATTTCTCATTCTTTTCCCCAACAATAGTATGAAATACTCATACATATTATGGATATAAGGACGTGGAATACGGATTGTGCCCTTGAACCCAAATCTAGTCAGTATTTTTAGAGAAGGGTCTGTTTCCTCAATTTATCATCCCATTTAAAATGGGTATAGTTTCAAGATTGCCTCATCTGAGGTTTTGTTTAGTATGATTTCATATGTGCTTGGAAAAATAATCATTTGTATTTAACGCTTATCAGGGATATAAAATTACAGCGAGAAGACTTGAAAAAACATTTCTTATTTAACCAAATTTTAGTTTCGTTGAGTTTCAAAATATTTATTATGCATTTTTTTTATTTTTCTCAAAAGAGCTCTGATCTATCTTAAACACTTGATCCAACTCTCAAATTAGGCTGCTACTGAAAAAAAAAGATCCTTACCGATCATAAATGTATGTCTTTGCTATCGAACTTCTCCAGATTCCCATTTGAAGAAATTCCAAGCTCCACCATCTAACTTGGGGAGGAAAGTAAGTCCCATGGGGGATGAGAGGGTTCTCCATCACTTCAAACAGTCCTCCTGTATTCCCGGGATGTCCTGGAAGATTCTGTCAGGTCTAAATCTCACTCCTGTACATTAGGATGTTGAAAGACGCGTACATCTTCCTACTTGCGACATCCAAACATCCATGAGAATATATCACCTTCTCTAGACTCATGAGCTTGCTAGTCAGGGAGACCAAACTGAGGTTAGTAGCATATGTAGCTTACAGTAACAAAAATTAATAAAACTTTTTTCATACATCCATTCGCCAAGTCAAGGACATCATTAGAGGGGGAGGGGTATGAAGGAGGTATTCTTTCCTCTACTCCAATTTACCCAATAAAATAACAATTTGTATAAATTTTAGGATGCATGCCGTTTTCAAAACATTCAAGATATTAATTATGTATAAAATAATCGTTATTGTTTTAGTTCTGCGTAGTACAGAATATAAATTTGTGGAGAAGGTGTAGAAGCATTACAAATAACTATAATATTCTTCAAAACGGTATTTGGTGAAAATGAGTGAGTGATGGTAGTAATTTCCAAAGTTTAGAAAATAAATCACTTTTTGTTAGCGTCTCACCTATCTAACTACAACGTTGGGCAATAGTTTATAATTATAATATAACAAACATTCAATCTCTATTTTAAATCTGTTAACTGTTTGATTATTAGGTTAGGTTAGACTATGCTAGGTTAGACTAGGTTAGATTAGTTCGGTCACGTTGTTTTATTTAACGTGTAATGTTGAATAAACTGAACTATACGTTTATGTAACATTTTAAACATAACATTGTGAAATCTTTCAATATTATGTCACAACCCTGAGCTAGGTGGGATGATTATTTTGATTTTCAATGTTACCACCCACTCTACTACCTCTTAGTTACGGCCACGCTAGACTAAAATTAAAGTGGGGGTAGCTACAAAAAGTTATAAAGAAGAAAGACATCAGTAAAAATTTGATAACAATATGAATATTTTATTTAAACAATAATTTTCATGGCCTCAAAAATCCATCAGAGGTTGTGTTGAAGGGGGAGCTGAATTGTATCTCCTCGGAAGAGACTTTCTTCCGATACTTTTGCCACAAACAGCTCAAATGAAAATCCTGAATTATATATCTTTTAAAAATCGGAGTTATATCTCCGAAATCCTGAATTGTACCTCCTCGGAAGAGACTCTCTTCCGATACTTTTGCCAAAAACAGCTCAAATTAAAATCCTGAATTATATCTCTTTTGAAAATCGGAATTATATCTCCGAAATCCTGAATCGTACCTCCTTGGAAGAGACTCTCTTCCGATACCTTACACATAAACAGCCCCGACTGAAAATCCTGAATTGTATCTCTAAGTACACGACCTTAAATTTTAATTCTTATGGGCAATAAGTAAAGCGGTTCTAGATGGCATAATAAGCGACAAACAACGTATTTGCTAGGCCCACGCGGTATGCTATACCTCCACACATGACTGCAAAATAGTTTGCCTAGCTACGCCCAAGGCTGGAGTTAGATAAAGCCTTAAGTCCTTAAATTATTTCTTGATTGTTGGTAAGGAGTGATGGGGGAGGGATTCTGTCTTTTAGTGATCCCCAAACGGTTTGATTTATTAAATTAATTTTACTTTATTGCTCTGCCCATGATAAAATCAAATATTCTTTACAAACTTAGTTAATTAATTATGTTAGGTCTCATTAACATACGTGCTGGCATTTTTTTAGCTTTTAAATATTTAATCACGTCAAGCGTTATTTTTGCACTGCTACCGACATTTATTGGTTTGACATGGTAACATAAAGCAAGTCTTTCCCTTTCCAGAATCTTCATTACTGTGTATAGCTAATTATAAATGTATTAATGATTAATTATTATATTCCACACTTGCAACGCAAATAAAAAATTAACTCTAAAAGATTGTTACTTTATTTGTAAGAAGTTGAGTTATAAAAGTGAATTTATTCGTTTCTTCAAAGCTATTATGACTGCGAATAGATTTTTGGGACCATAGTTCGATTCCATTCTTTGCTTAATGTTACCACAATGACCACGACGATGACGATGGCGACGATAACGATATAACTATTAGTAAAAAGCTTTTATAAATACTTTGACTGAGAAAAATTGTGGTTCACTAAGATTTATTTAATGAATTTAATGTATAACGTGTTCTTTTTTTAATCAGTTTTTTTTTTTTAACTAAATCAATTCTGGAAATCCAAACAATAAAACTGGCTCACCTCTGACAAGACATCTTTGTGAATGTGGGGAATGCCAGGCCTCCACCGTGGTTCGGATTCCACGTTAAACTGTAGGTCCTTCAGTTCATCTCACAATCACCCTACCCATTACATATTAGCGTAAGTGCGTATAACCCGAACGGGTAGTAAGACGCGGTGCTAATGATAATAATAATAAAACTGGCCGTGTTGTAAGCAAGTATTAATACAATACCAGAGTGAGGAGGTTTAAATAATTTAAAAGCATGGAGAAATATTGTATTTGGTTTATGAGCTTAAAAACACTTTAAATGATGTATATGCTTTTTAAGGTTTGGAATGTAAGTATCTTTAAGTAGAAAAGTATTGTAGTTCTATACTGTTTTTTAAGAATGCCTGTTTTTTTGTCAAAGATACCTGGAACTGCATAACCGATTGTGGTGAATTTATTTAAATTCTCTCGGATTTAGGTCAAGGGAGTATCTAGCATACATAGTTTCAGTGAAAGAAACCGCCGGTTCTATTTATATCTGTAACTTAGGATCTCTAGGACCACTTAACCGATTGCGGTGAGGTTTTTACTTTTGTACTGAACCAATATCCAGGCAGGTTTTAGCATTATTTGTGTTTAGTAAGGGGTTTCAGTGTGATTCTCGGTGAAGGGCCAACCTAGTGTTTGTATACATTTATGAAACCACATAATTACTGGGGTGTAGTTTTTATTACTCTGTAGAGTATATATCCAGGCATTTTTAGTATAGTAATTATAATTGGATGTTTAGGTGTGAGACCCAATGAAGTGTCAGCTGGATTATTGTATATATCTATGGAACCACTTAACCAATTGCGTTGTAGTTTTTATTTTTTGGAAGGATACTAGCCCAGGCATATTTAGCATGATAAATCAGGTGTTTTGGAGTAAGGCCCGAAGTAGTTCCAACCAGGTATTTTTTTCTCTTGCCTAATATTTATGGTTCATTTTAGCCCATTGTTGTGCTGTTATTTATATCTGTATGGATTTCATCCATTCAATATTAGATTTTATATATCAATATGATTGTACTGAGAGTCCCCGGTGAAGTGGTGGCCTGACAATCAATGACGTAATTTACTGGTTTGCAGCAAGGTGTAATAAATGAGCCCGGTGTTAGTGTAGTCGGTTTGAAATTGAGATCTAGTGGAAGTTGAAGGCGTGGCGTTGGAGTTTGTCTCCCGGTGATGTTCCGTTAGGCTTGGCAGTAAAAAGTTTGGCATTCACAATATTCTGAGGATGTAAGAAATATTTTTATTTGAAGGGTCGTATTTTTAAAAGAAACTATATGGTTAGTGAGGTCGTGAGTGTAAATTAGTAAAAATTTAATTTTTAAACGTCAATTGATCTTAAACTTACGGTACTTATTTATTTATTTAGCACCACGTCTTACTACACGTTCGGGCCATACGCTAGTTGATCTTAAAAATAATTGACAATATTACGTAAACCTAAAGTGCAATACGATAGTCTTTGTTCATATGTTAGTTAATGCGCTTTAGTTTTACACATGTTATAACTTTTCATTGCCAAACAAGAATCATTATATTATATCCACTTCACATCTGTTTTTTGTAATTCTCAGAGATTATAATAAAAATTAAAATATACTATATTCAAAAACATTCAAAGAAATGAAGACAATTTATTTTATTGGAATTTTCCGTGATACAGCGAAAAGGATATTAGAGATAAGAAAAGATGTTAGAATATATTGATATAAAATTAACAACCGTGTCTTATAACCCATCTGAGCTATACACATATTAATACGCTATTGAGTTATGGTAAAGGAGGTTGAATTGAATGTGGATGTATTCACATATAACTGGAGGAAAAGTTCGAAACAATTTAGTAATAGCACCCTCAATAAGCCTGGCTGAGATTCTAGCCCTAACTTCCCAATCATCGGCAAACTGGACTACAATTGCATGATATTTAAACACGGGGCATATGATTCGTTTATAAACTAATCGATTGTTTGCGTTTATATATTAGCTATCTTATAAAACAGAAGTGTTTCTTAATTTAGCTCAAATTTGTCTCCACTTGGCTGGACTGTATAAGCAAATCTTAATCCTCCATATTCATTTTCCCAATCCCATACATTACAATGTAGTGTGCAAAAGTATGTTCATAATCTCAAGAACAGGTTTGATACCAAGGAGGTGGGAACAGTTTACTAGTAGATTCTAAACACCACCCATATCCTACTCCTATAAGTAAAGATGTAAGGATTTATTGATGTAGGCCTACATTAATTTATAGGTAGGGCTTCTTACGTTAAATTGGTTATTTTCAAACAGTATAGTTTATTTAATTTTACGTTAAAATATTTTAAAATAGTTTTTGGTTCATAGCTGTGGCATAGAACACTTTAAATGTGCTTATTCCTTATTTTAAGGAAGTAATATAGTGATATGTAAGTTTAGCTAATTCCACATGATATAGGTTCAGAACCAACTAACACACACACATATATATATATATATAGGTGCCGTACTACACTCATTTGGGTTTTACGCCTGTATACTATTTACTCTAATGTGTTATTGCTGAAGAAGGCTCAATTTATAGGAAGTTTGCAACATTTGCGTGGAGAGAGAGTTAAAAACCATTTAGGAAAACTCTCAGTGAACCTGACTGGTATCGAACCTGTATATCTCCACCATTTTCAGTCTAGTCTATTGTGAGAGTAGCTTCTTAGAACATGTGACCACCGAAGTGGCTGAATCATGTTATACGTAATAGTTTTCTTATTAAATGATATTTTTGTTTGTCCTTTGAGTCAGTGCTTATTGGTTGTTACCGTAAAATGAGAAGAGTGAACCAATTTTGCTCCGTGGTTTAATAGGCCGGCACTACTTCACCAAAAACACTCTAAGTATTGTCCAACCATGCGCTGTTGATAGTTTAGAGTGTAGTTATGCAATTGGATTTTACAGGCTAGGCTTCCAGAGTAAAGGAGGTATTAGACAAGATCATTTTCTAGAAGGGTCAAAATAAGGAGTGGCAATAGGGGAGGATCTTGTATGAAGAAGAATGAAGAAGACAACGTATAAACCAGCTTAGATGTCAGGTTAATTTAGGCCATTTTTCCTGTGACAAGGAAGTCAGGGTTCGAATCCTGATTGTATTCAATTAAATGGTATTTCTCAAATGGTTTCTCATGCTCTGTATTCCAGTTAATCGTGGCGTGGAGGACAAGTTTCGAATCTTCTGTTAAAAAGTATACACATGAAATACCTCCTTATTTTGAAAATAATTGTTTATCAATCAAAATTAACTCTATTCTGGTTAATATCTTACACCTTTCTCTCATAGTCAATTTTGTATATTTCTTCTACTTTATTTGTAGATTACTTTTTATATGACTTAAACATAATTATTGTTTTATTCTATAAATGGGAAAATTTGGTAGCATAGTTTGAATATTGACATATTAAAAAAAAGTGGATTAAAGTGAATACTATGGATGATTTCTCTAAACTACAAAATGTTAATCATGTTGTATGCATTAAGGTTTCTATTTAGTTTTTTTTGCGACTTTACTATATTATTATTATTATTATTATTATTATTAGCACCGCGTCTTACTACCCGTTCGGGTTATACGCACTTACGCTAAAGTGTAATGGTAGGGTGATTGTGAGATGAAATGGAGGACCTACAGTTTAACGTGGAATCCGAACCACGGTGATGACCTGGCATTCCACACATTCACAAGATGTCTTGTCAGAGGTGAAGGAAGGGTTTGGAAATCAGATAAATCTGTGCCGGGACCGAGGATTGAACCCCGGGACTTTACTATAGAATATTTACAAGTAAAGTTTTCGTTCTTGGATAAGTTTCAAGGGAGAGGTTTAGGTAATCATATTTGAGCTTGAGTTGGGTCAAAAATATTTTTTTTGTGTTTTTACCTTGTAACATTCCATGAACTACTGTTGGATGTGGTGTATCAAGCATTCTATCTTAGGCAAACTTTTATTTATTTTTTCACTATCGTGTCTCACAATCCGTTCATCTCGGACGCCATTACCTCTTCGGTTTCAGCTTTCTGAGAGTGATTTGGTTGAAATAAGCCTACTATTGTACAAAATTGATTTACAGAAGTAAAAAATAAGATTTCTTTGGACACTTTTTTCAATAGTTCAAAAATATATATTTGTTTGTGTGAGATTATAATAATGTATTTCTTATTTTTTAAACTTGTTTAGCCGTTAATTTGGCTGAGATGGTGACGTGACATCCTCTTAATCTAGAGTTCAGGTGTTCAAATTCTGAGAGCTCCAATTTTATTTTTAATTTATCAGACTGAAAAAAAAACCTTTATATTTAAATTATTGTATTAATAAGCATATAACTTGTTTTAAATATTTTGTATTCAAGTATATGAGGTATTTGAGCCTACGCAGACTACCACATTATTATTATTTAAAAATAATTTAACAAGGTATTAAATTAAAATCAGTGCATTAATTTTGAAATTTTGTATGTAGGTGATTATTTAAAAATTAAATTAATAGGTGTATGACATAAAAATGTACACATTAAAAATAAGACTAAGCAAGCTAATTATTAATTGCATAGTAAAAGCATTTAGGGCATATTCATGTTTTAAAAATAGTGTCTAAAATAAAAAAATATTTTACTGAATTCAAATTATTAACAAGTGATTTTTTTATTCCGACATAAAATTAGGACATCACACTCCATCTGGAATCGATCTTGTGAACTTCTGAATTTCAGACAAGCACGCTACCAAGTGAGCTAAAGAACAAGTGGAGTATATATAATTAACGTTTAACTCATACTTATACAGTCCGAGAAAATGTTGAGACAATAAACTTAGAAGCAAACAAATGGAAGATGATTTTCTAATAAAACAAAACAAATCGAATTACATGATGCACTCAACACAATAATAGTGTTTACTTTCAGTTGCGTATCTGTTACAATGGCGTGTTGTGGCATCTCATCACCTCAATCCTGTGGTACGTCAAGGTTTTACAGTGTTGTCAGATTGAAAGCTCACACCGACTCGCACGACAGTAGCAACCTTTCAAAATTAGCTCTGTTTTGGTACAGCCTGTGATGTTCGAGCTCATGAGTAGCGAGTGTGTTTTTTTCCCCCGCAAGTTTCAAAATTAGGGGTCCAGGGGTAGCCAACATTATTTTCTGTCATACCACTATCTACATTCTACGCTGTTGTCATTGTGCGTTTAACTAAAGCCCAAAACCTCAAACCTTACCTGACTACTGCCCCCTTTCCCCGTTGTGGACAGTAAAAGAATAGGCCTATTTAGAGAGTGGAATAGCCGAAGACGAAGTTATTTAAATTTTAGCAAAAAGTTAAGTTGACCAAAATAACCCGTTTATTGATTTTCTGATGTATAAGATTTGATTTAATTTACGATTACCTTAAGGGTGTAACTTAGAATGACTTTGCGAATCATTAATGTCGCGGGTTGGTCATTTCTGCCCTACTTGACAGACAATACCGATCTCGCAAGAGGTTAGGCTGGGGAGGAGAACTACCTGACTAGTCACTAGACTGACGTCACTTATTTTTACAGCTCAAACGTTTCAAAGCCTAGAGCCCTGGGCTGCACGGTGAATCCCGGTCTAGTGTACTTAAGGAGGTTTTTATTAAATAATTTCCCACTATAATCAAATCTAATCTAATCATATACGTGTAAGTTTGCTAGTAACGCGATATTATTCCATTATAGTTAATGTGTAATGCCAGGACGATAAATAAGACGCAAAGCTAAGAAACATTTATTTTTTGATAAATTAATATAAAAGTACACAAAATTTGCTAACAAAAAAATGTATTTCTGGTTATTACTTCACTGTGAGAGAGCTTTAGCCTACAGGTCGTTTATAGCTATTTTATTTATTTGAGGTATTTAACATGCACTTTATGCACTGACTGATTATATCAGCACAAGAAAATTTCTATGAGCGATAGCGAGAGGGACTTCCAATTCTGCCGGGAAAGGTATTTTCACACACATTCCAGGGTTCTTTAAATGCTATAATCGACATGAAACCGATGACTTTACTTCCATTATGAATGAAGTTGTGCTAAGTATTTTTAACGCTCAAGAAAAATCCATTAACCTCGGCTAAGTTTGAACTGATAACTAGAATCCAAAATACCTCTATAAAGAAAATGTTTGGAAACATATTTGTAATTTTTTTAGAGACAGTCATTATTAATATAACTTATTTGCTATATTGTTATTGTATATGATTATAGGCCTACACATATTAAAGTGTAGAGGTATCGAATATATATATTTTGAAATTGTTTTAAGGAACATACTTTATAAAACAGATCAAAGGTTGTTACAATAAGTTAATAAAACCTTGTAAGTGAGTTAAGAAGATTGAAAAGAAAAAATGTTTTTAAAGAAAAAAGAATATTAGATACAATATGATTACAAGGATTACCAGAAGATATTATTATTATTATTATTATTATTAGCACCGCGTCTTACTACCCGTTCGGGTTATACGCTCTTACGCTAATGTGTAATGGTAGGGTTATTGTGAGATGAAATGAAGGACCTACAGTTTAACGTGGAATCCGAACCACGGTGGAGGCCTGGCATTCCCCACATTCACAAGATAATACCAGAAGATATTAAAGATAGATATCATATGTCATAAATGATCAATTATATATGCAACCACTCCTTAAGAATGCAAATTATTAAAGAAATGTTACAGAGCAAAATAGTTATAATTGGGAGGGTTAGAATAGTCCAAAATTCAGGTAAGACAATCCAAGAATTAAATTAATATATAGATTGGTCGAGGACCTGACAATTATGATAAAGAAAAAACACAGTAATCCTTTGAAAGACAATTCCACTAAAACATAATATAAAATTTGACAGGAACTAGAAAATAATAACAAGGTGATTAGATGATTAATTAACAGTTAAATATTATGAACATTAAAAGAAATTGTGAAACACATATATAAAATAGAGGAATAGAAATTTAATGCAAAAAATATTAGAATTAATTGCATATAAAAATATAAAAATTTAAATTAAAAATTGGACATAGCATGAATGAAGGAATAATAGTAATAGAAATAGGAGTAAACTATCTGTGCTGGAATGGTACAATGTAGGTGCAAACAACCATAAACTTATGTAACACAGATAAAATGTCAAACATAATTTGTAGTCTTAAAGCATTAGAATATTTTTTTTATTTGAATATAAAGTCTAAAAAGTTATAAAACAATGTGTAAACAAATAAATTATTGAAATTGATAATATACTGTTCTGTGTAAAGGACGTTCCTAAGCTGGATTGTTTTTGGCTCCTCTCCTTAACATTGCTCTGTCTTTGGCTGGATTGGCTTTACGACATGTTTTGGCTTAACAGCCATCATCAGGTCTGAGACCAACCAATGCAATTATTAAGTATTGGATTGTAAAAAATGAAAATGCAAATAAGTAATAAACAAGATATTAACGAGAATATAACGAGACTAACCTAGAACCAATGTAGAAATTATCAATTTAAATTAGATAGTGGTACGTGAATTATACAAAATAATTGTATTATGAGCAAAATTAAACTTCCAAGCTTGCCTCATAGTGTGGTTAAGGTGTTATCCCCGATGCTAAACACAGAGTAGTAACTAAGTAAAAATAATTTGTAAATTTATAACCTTTGAGAAGAGGGTCCAGAAAGTTCCAGTGCCAACGTAAATGTTAGGGAAAGATGAGTGTGATATTGAAGATGTCGCTAGTGTATCTGTTGGTGACAGTTGTTAGATATAGATAGATGAATAAATGAAAATATACAAGGGTGAGTATGGATTGAAAATTAAGGTGAAAAGGAAATGAATAAGGTTCTAATCTTCACGGCTCTTGCCCGAACAGGTCTCAATTACGATGGTGGGAGGGCATGATTTAATTGGAGGGATACGATATACATATTTTGAGTATTTAATTTTGGTGTGTTGTGGAAGGTATTTAATTGTGTTGATAAGGGACTGGTTTTCAAATTTTGTTTGTTCATTGAGAATGGTGTTGTGATAAAAAGAAGCATTGTAAATGTGAAAATTTTCAGAAATATTTATTTTTAAACCCTTAGTGGAAGGTATAAGTTTCATGCATCGGGTATTGAAGGAGTTGGTTGATGCCCTGACATTTTTAAGTGCTCAGCAAATTTGGATTTGGTTCTATTAAATTTAAAATCACTAATATGTTCAGAATAGTGTTTACAAAGTGCCCTCCAGTCTTGCCAATATATGCAGCGTTACAGTCACAGATTAGTTTATAAATTCCACTTTTGTTATAGATATTTGGGGTGTTGAGATTGGATTTGGATAAATGTTTATTGATTGTATTGTTGGTTCCGAAAGCAATCTTGATATTATGTTTTTGTAAAATCTTAATAATTTTATTGGTTTCAAGGCATGTGTAATTGAATTTTATCCATTTGGGTTGGTCAAGATTGTCCGAAATATTTGTGAGGTTGGATTTTTTAATAATTTGGGCTTTTTGTTTTTGAATAATTTTATATACAACAGAGTGAAAATAACCATTTGTGGTGGCAATTTGTTTGATGATATCAAGTTCATTTTTATCATTCTTTTTGGAGAGTGGTATGTGAAGAAGTCTATAAACCTGGCTAATGAAAGTTGCTAGTTATGAGAAATGGAATGGTTTGATTTTTAGGTATAATGGCATCTTTATGGGTTGGTTTCCTGTAGATTTTGTATTAAAAAGTGTTGGTCTTGGTTTTAGAGATGTTGAGATCTAGGTAGCATAAGTTATTATGATGTCCAGGTTCGATGGTAAATTTCAGTTTGGGATGAATATGGTTAAGAATATCAGTGTTGTGAAATACAGTAAGGTCAAGGATATGATCATAGATGATGAATATGTCATAAACATATTTGCAGTAAAATTGAATGTTTACATACTTGGAAAGGTAATTGATAATTTTGAAGTCATTGGTTTGCATGGAGATTTCAGATAATATACAGGATATTGGGGATCCCATGGCTAGGCCATCAGACTGTGAATATAATTTATTATTAAACTGGAAGTAATTCTGATTTGCTATGGTTTGGATGATGTCAGTTAATTGATCAGTATAATCCTTGGAATAATCTTTTTCANCAATGAGTGTAGATCTGATTATGTCAATGATTTTCTTGATGAGGACATTTGTATAAAGATTAGAAACATCAAGTGACATCAATTTAGAATTTGAGTTAATAGTTATATTTTTCAGTTTATTGGTAAGATCATAAGAGCTTTTAACATTACAGGAGTATGGGAGTTGTAAATTATCATTTAAAACAAGAGTAATTGTTTCAGCTATTTTGTAAGCAGGGGCATTTTAGTAGTTGACAAGTGGTCTTATTAGAATATTCGGTTTATAAATTTTGGGTAATGATGTGAAAGCAGGGGCTTTAGGATTCATGTTGAGAAGTTTGTAATTGTCTTTAGGATCAATGATTAAGGGTATTTGTTTTAATTTGTTTTTGATAGTATTTTGGAAGTTAGTGGTTCAGTCAGTTTTAAGTTCAATGGTGTCGTTATTATGTATGAAATCAAGAGTTTTTGAAATATAATCTTCCTGATCAATCAGAACTATAGTATTACCTTTATCTGCTTTAACATTAATGATTTTATTTGATTGACGATTCTTTTTAAGTTTTTTGACATCATTGAGTTCTTGAATAGGATTATTATTGTTAGAATTCTTGAAGATAATTTTTTGAAGTTGGGTAGATATAAGGTGTCGTATTTGTTCTTTGGATTCATGATTAATGTGCTAGATAACGTTTTCACTGTCAGTAATAAGATAATGTATTTTATTGGTAAAAGGTTCAGAATGAGAGTTGAATTTAGATCCTTGGTTAAGTATTCGTAATTTTTCATTATTGAATTCTGTTTTGGTAAGATTTAAAGTTCTAGGGTAGAATTTGTGGACGTCTTGTGTTTAACAGGTTTTTGTAATTAAATGAGATCATTAAGTTTGCGTTCAAGAAGGACATGTTTAAGTTTGAGAATATTAGCTATTGGTTCTTCTGTATGACTGGATAACTGATCCCAATAATATGACTGTACAGAGTTGGAAAGTTCTATATGTTGTAAGTAAGCTTGGTAGTTAGTTCAATTGTTGTATTTCTTATGTAGGAATGCAATTTCATGCCTAGTTCTGATTAATTGACAAGATTTTGTGATCTTGTTTAGCCTATTATAATTGTTTTTGAATTGTAATTTGACATAGGTATTATTTGATTAGATAAACATTGGTGGTTAAACCATAAACTGAAATTTGTTTTAATCAATTAGATTTTGGTATTGTGATATTGAAAGAATTTACTAGCTTTGGAAGCTTCAATAATTGTAGTTATATTCATTTAAACTTTAGTAACGAGAAATGTAGATTGAAAATTTTGCAAGGAACGTACTTTCTAAAAACCAATCAAAGGTTGTTACACTAAGTTAATAAAACCTTGGAAGTGAGTTAAAAGACAGTATATTATATAAGATTGAAAATGTAGCAATTTTAGCTACAAGTCAAATAAAAATGGGCAAGTCAACAACAACAACACTTACCCAATCTCACCATCCAGCTAATAACAACACGCCTGGTCATATTTTCAGCCCGCGAACAACTGCCAGCTCCGAGCCGAGAATCCAAATTCGCCCGCTAGAGACCGCCGTCACGCGCAATTCCAACCCAACGACCATGAGAAGAGATGCCAGTGTATAAGGGGCCAGTACCACGCAGTCGTTTCGAGAATAAAATAGACGTTCTCGTTGTCACGCAGCCCCCCCCCCC
>CABFVZ010004501.1:32424-48166 GCA_902151445.1 Timema monikensis | reverse complement strand
GGAGCAGCCAATCACAGAGCAGGAGGCGTGGTCACGTGACCAAATCCCACCAATCCCAGCCTGATTTATCCGACCGCTCTAACTACTATCCGTATACGAACATTTGTTAGCATTCCCGAATAGTGTGGGACCGGCTTAAGCACTCATTCGCAATTGCTTGTGCTCTAACTATTTTCTCCTTTTCAGCGAATCATCAAAGGACATTCGTGTTTGCTCCTGCTCTAATTTATTTCGGTGTGACCGGGTACTAATACCAGTTCTTATAAAGTGGTTGAGTGGTTTATTTGTGCTTAGCCTGGTTTCCTTCATGCTGTGCGCGGAGTTTTAATCAAGTTTAACATGGAGTGGATTGATCAAACATTAACGCGACTTCTTCAACATCTTGCCCACTCCTTTTTTCATGTTTCAAAACAGCACCATAAAACTTGCATCAAGTCACATCACATCCGCATATATCCTGCAAACTCGCGGATCAAAAATGAATGTTTTCCGATATCGGAATGTTCTCACCTTGTTCTGTCTAGTATAAATGCATCTGTTCAGTGACAAGTGTGAGGATATGTGAATGCTATTGAACACACAAACACATGTGAGGAGTATAGACCGAATGGGTAGTAAGACGCGGTACTAATAATTTTAAAAAATGTGAACGTTCAGTTTGGTTGCGTTCTCAGCATTGTAACCCAAGCTTTATATTGCGCGTGGCCATCGATGAAAATCACCCGCTCTGATGGCCACATGGCCTAAGGCGCTACTATTGCAATAGACTAGACTGCCAATGACGGGGAGATAGGTGTTCGAACCTGTTTTGGTGTACAGAGGGTGGGTTTTTCCTAAATGATTTCCCACTTTATCTCTTTCCACGAAAATGCGGGTACATTTTCTATAAATTCAAACTTACTCATCCATAGTCAATTAGAGTAATTAGTACATAAGCATATAGCTGGATAGTTAGTAAGACGTTGTGCTAAAAAACAATTTGTCCTATCTAATGTTGCCAATTTTTAAAAGTTATTAATATATAGTTATATTTATTAGTTCGAGTAGATATTACATGGCCCTAAACAACTAACCTAATTTAAGAATAGTAGACACACACACTAGTGGCCAGGTTGACAAAGGCATTCTTCTCGTGTTATCTTGCTTGCTTGTTACGATGAGGTCAGGGCTAAAATCTCAACCAGGTGTCCCCTACATTATTTCTTACTCTTTGACTTTTTGCCTAATAAGTGTACCAATCTTCCCCGACGCAGGCGTGTACAATTTTTTTTTTCAAATGTTGTCATTCCAAGCCCTTCTCACTGAATCCAATATACGGATATTCATGACAGGAATAAGGGCCATTTTATTTTCAGGGCATGGTATACAAAATATCGATGATAATTTTAGAACAGTTACAACTAATCTCATTCTTTCTCCACTACTGTTTCAAACCTATGGTCTGGGTCAGTTTTTTAGTCAATTTTCCACCACCGGCTGGCTAGGCCTGTCGTAGCTTCATATGCCTTATAATTTAACTTAAGACTAGGACAGACACAACATACAGTCCCCGGCCTTTGATTTACTAATGTCAGAGGGTAACCCCATATTTTACCAATGATAAATTTTCAACCATGCCGGGAAACAAACCCGGCACCTCTAGCTCAGTAGGCAGACACGCTACTACCGACTGAGCTAAGCTGTCGGATTAAACTAATTTTATTCTGAAAACAGTAAAAAGATGTAAATAAAAAAGGATATAGCTTTACTCGATATCAAGTTGAAGTGAATATAACAACAATAGGACATAGGTAGTTTGTCTAAGATTGATATGCTTATCAAACTGTTCTATGAGGAGTTCTGATAGCTCTCCTGCCGTCATTGTAAATTGGCAGTTTAGTAAACAAAGAGCCGAGAAGGAGGAGGGACTAAGTCAACCTTTTGTGGCTTGCTTTTGTTCTCTCGAGCAACGGAAGGGCTCGTTGTTTAATATTATGGTTTCTAACCTACTTTCGAGCTGAAAAGGAGTCAAATATTGCCACTCTATAAATGTGTTATTACTTTATGACCTTGTCTGAAAACCCACTTGACAAATGTTAATCTTGGACGCGTGTAAAAGTAGTAGACCTATTTTAAAATTAGGTAAACAGCTTTTGTTCACTTTTGAAAGCTATTTAAAATTTGCTTATACACCCTTTGTTCGCTCTAAAGTATTATTCTAAAGTTGGGTAAAACACATTTGCTCACTATAAAGGGGTATTTAAACATATTTAAACACAGGAAGGCAAATTTGTTTTCTCTGAAGTAGTATTATAGTCTATGCTCTATGGCTGAAATAAAAACTGACCCAGGCCATAGGCTGGCAACAGTAATGGATGTAAAAAGTATTTTACTTTAAGTTAAACAGCTTTTGCTTGCTCTAAAATATTATTATAATCTTAGGTAAATAGCTTTTGTTTGCTCTAAAGTAGTATTTTAATCATAGGTAAATAGCTTTTGTTTTCTCTAAAGTGGTATTTTAATCTTAGGTAAATAGCTTTTGTTTTCTCTAAAGTAGTATTTTAATCTTAGGTAAATAGCTTTTGTTTGCTCTAAGGAAGTATTTTAATCTTAGGTAAATAGCTTTTGTTTGCTCTAAAGTGGTATTTTAATCTTAGGTACATAGCATTTGTTTGCTCTAAGGAAGTATTTTAATCTTAGGTAAATAGCTTTTGTTTGCTCTAAGGTAGTATTTTAATCTTAGGTAAATAGCTTTTGTTTTCTCTAAAGTGGTATTTTAATCTTAGGTACATAGCATCTGTTTGCTCTAAAGTAGTATTTTAATCTTAGCTAAGTAGCTTTTGTTTGCTCTAAAGTAGTATTTTAATCATAGGTAAATAGCTTTTGCTTGCTCTAAAATATTATTTTAATCTTAGGTAAATAGCTTTTGTTTTCTCTAAAGTGATATTTTAATCTTAGGTAAATAGCTTTTGTTTGCTCTAAGGAAGTATTTTAATCTTAGGTAAATAACTTTTGTTTGTTCTAAAGTAATACTTTAATTTTAAGTAAATAGCTTTTGTTTGACTTAAAGTAATATTCTAATCTTAGGTAACTAGCTCTTGTTCGATCAAAAGTAATATTTTAATGTTCGATAAATGGCTTTTGTTTGCTCTTAATTGATATTTTAATCTTAGGTAAATAGCTTTTGTTAATATTAAGTAAATGGCCTTTGTTTTCTCTAAAGTGGTATTTTAATCTTATGAACATATCATTTGTTTTCTCTAAAGTGGTATTTTAATCTTAGGTACATAGCATTTGTTTGCTCTAAAGTGGTATTTTAATCTTAGGTAAATAGCTTTTGTTTTGCTCTAAAGTAGTATTTTAATCATAGGTAAATAGCTTTTGTTTTCTCTAAAGTGGTATTTTAATCTTAGGTAAATAGCTTTTGTTTTCTCTAAAGTAGTATTTTAATCTTAGGTAAATAGCTTTTGTTTGCTCTAAGGAAGTATTTTAATCTTAGGTAAATAGCTTTTGTTTGCTCTAAAGTGGTATTTTAATCTTAGGTACATAGCATTTGTTTGCTCTAAGGAAGTATTTTAATCTTAGGTAAATAGCTTTTGTTTGCTCTAAGGAAGTATTTTAATCATAGGTAAATAGCTTTTATTTGCTCTATGGTAGTATTTTAATCTTAAGTAAATAACTTATGTTTGCTCTAAAGTAGCTTTTTACGATTTGGTAAAGTGCGTGTGCTTGCTTTAAGAATCTTGATTAAGTGTGTCTAGTTAAAGATGTACAGTTTCTTTTTGTTTGCATTGCTTTAAGTATTTATTTTTATTTGCCTAAATTTTATTCTTTTCACAAAACTACTAAATTTCCGTGCAATTTTTATTTTTTACAATTTCTTACACTATTTTATATTTAACTTCCACGATATATACAAATTTATACTAATGATGTAAACATAGAGAGGCTAGAATTTAGAAGAAGTGTACACACATTTGTTATAAGGGGAAGTGTTCAAATACTTAGAGAAAACAACCCAGTTCACCCAGATAGGATCTGAACCCCGACCTACCCACCACAAACAAATAAGATAAAATTGTACTAATGCCGTTGTTCTATGTCCACCTGTTTGGGTTCTCATTTACTGAAATTGAATCTGCTCTTCGTTAATAAAAGATAGGCTACATTTTGATGGCACTAAACAAAGATTAGCCTATATACATAGGATTATATAGATATGTGTTTATTGTTTGAATTCCATGCTACCTGTTTGATTGCCACGTGGTCTAACACGCTACTCTCGCAGTAGACTAGTTTGTCAATGACGGGGAGATCGTGGTTCAAATCTTGGGCAGATATACTGAGGGTAATTTTTGCCAAATGATTTTCCACACTCTCTACGCAAATACGGGTACGCTTAATCTAAATATAACCTTCATAATTCCTAAAAACCATTAGCGTAATTAGTAAATAAGCTTGTAGCCCGGATGGGTAGTAAGACGCGGTGATAAAAAAAAATTTAGATGCTCGTAAGAAAGCTTAGTTTTTAAAGTCCATGAAAACAAAAACATCATTATCTAGCGAAACTTGTTTATTGTTTTAAAAGTCTTACACAAAAGTATTTTTATTTTCTAGTTCTACCTGATTGAATAGTTTAAAATGTGCTTTTCTATTATATCCATGGTTTCTAATATCGATATTTATATCGTTACTGACGTATTTCCTCTCCACATAAACTCGCATTATTTTATCAATGTTTAGATCGTCTTCAATTTTTATTCCAAATTGTTTTTTTAAATTATCTTGAAAAATAACCGGTAGTCATAATAACTATCAAACACAAATCATGATCTTTATCTAATGTGTATTAAGAGCGCTTAATACACTAAACATTCCAACCCCAGTGACATATATCTTTCATGTTCCTCCCTATATTGAAAGATTTATATTTCTCGCCCTTATATATGTGTGCTTCATACATTCAGCACACCCTTACAACAACGTTCATATATATATTTTCCCGTGTGAGGTAACATTAATCTTCACNCCCCCCCCCCCCACCACCCCCTCTTCTTTTGCAGACTGCCATCTTAACTTCCCGTCTTTAACATCTTAATACAGCAGAACATCGTTAAAAGAAAAACTCATTTTAAATTTCCCTGCGACCAAGGAATACTTTCCTATCAACTCTTTTCCCTCCCTTTTCACACACAAACTTGCAAAAGAAAAGCCATTACAGAAGACTGAATCGCCTTGAGTCGTTGTGATGTAAAAATGTGGTTTCTTAACTCGTAAAAAAATTGGAGAAGGAAATGGATCGGTGACTTCATAATTTTTTTTTGTTTGTCTCTTGTTCGTCTACTAAAACCACACGAAGGGCACACAAATGCCACATAATCCTCTTCAATATGTAAGCCGCCCCTCTACTTTATATCCTCACCCTCATGAAAAAAAACACACAACCTAGACTTGGTTTTGAAAGTCATTTTCGCACCCTTTTATAGACATTAATGGTCATAAAATACCAACCTCCCCATCATACTAACTACTGGTGCTTTCCCTTTGGGAGATAGGTCTTGAGGGGTAGGTTGTGGGCAAGAGGGGTGGGAGTTGAGTTTCCACCCCCTTGAAAAATTCATGACGCATCGCCAGGGAATGTGATACAACAAAGCTCCATAAATCGTGATCTGTAACAGGACGCTTGTGCCGTACGAAATTGTCTTTTCCTCCCCTTTCCGCATCCCCATCGGCAGATTTCTTTATATTCGGACGACGAAAAGATTCGGCTTTGATATTAAAATGTAGCATGATATATTAACCTATTTTTAAAATCTAAAATAAGTTTTGTACCCTTATTTTTATTTATGGTTTCAATTCAGTGGTTATCGCATAAAAAAATTGTTTGGAAACCTTTTCAACGCGATTTTATGACCACGATATAACTTTGAATTATACTTAGCGTTAGTTGTTTTGTGATTCTCTAATTAGGTGTGAGTTTAATCATTCATCTCAGCTAGGATGAATGTAATTTAAAGTCAATATAGTGAGTTAATTAAGACCATTACATCGTCTTCCTACAATATTTGAATTGCGGCAATGGTTATGGCAGATATTTAACTAAGAATTAATCAAACCATGTGTAAAAACCAATTAGAGTTCAGTTACTGAACCATTTTGTGTGTAAATATTTTTTCCTGAAATACAGCTCCATTTCCAGTGGAAGATCCTTATCTGACATCTAGAGGAGTTACTAGATCAACTTTAATGGTTCATAGATTGAGTCATGTGATCTGCAGTGGCCGCTCTGGATATATATTGCAAATACCAACTAAATAGCATTTATAATATACGAAATAGTTATCAATTTTGGCAGATTTTATTTTTTTCTAAAATGCCCTTCTTATAAAAATTTATCTGTAGTTAATGTTAGTTACTTGATTTTGATTAACCTCGGTGGTGGAAGTTTTAGGGGTGTTGGGTGTCTGGGGGTTGTAAAGGAGTGTACTGTCTTTATAAACGCTTTGTGAATAAAATGCTTGGAAGAGAGGGTGGGGAGAAGGTAATTGGGGGTTGTAAGGTTGCTAACTGAACTATGCCGTGAAATGGACTATAAATGTATTGTTAATCAAATTAAGGTTTTTCTTTTCATAGTGATGAAGTGTTGACTCCGGGACTGGCTATTGGTTCTGTTATAGAGTATTTTTTTATGTTGCGTTTTACTATCCGTTTAGACTATTCGCATATTTACATTAATGTTTTAGGGATGAATAAAGTGACAGCAATAGGAAATGAACCAACATTTGCGTGGAGAAAGAGTGAAAAAAACAATTAGGATAAAACATCCTCAGTACTCCAAGGTCTCGAACCTAGAACTCCTCGTCACCAGAAACCATACCATATGGGATTGATTCGTTAGTTCACGTACCACCAATGTGAGTTGCTCTAGAGTTAAGTTGGATCTAAGAATCCATCACGTGTCTGGTTAACCTGGCTATTAATACATATGGCTACACTTGAACATAAAATTACATATAAGTGCGGTTTTATGCGTTCTCCACTTGACAGCAGTGAATTTGGTGTCAGTGAAAAGGTTTTTTTTTAAATTTTAAAATATTTCATTTCTTTCAATTTTGTATTAGATTCTTTTAAAATATCTGAAAATGCTTCCAGTGGTCTCAGTTTTACTGTGTGCCACTGAAGACTCCAGGTTATCTCATTACGATGCTACGCCTGTTTGTAGTATCACTTACCCAAGCTGCTAATTAGCCATGAAGTGAGACATACTCGCATGCTGACGTAGTAATTGGGTTCAGAAAGTTCACACGTTATATATATCTAGTAGTAGTAGTAGTAGTAGTAGTAGCAGCAATAATAATAATAATAATAATAATAATAATAATAATAATAGTAATAATCTAACACCTTTAATCAGTTGGTGACATGTTTTCCTACATAAATTACTGGGTTCGATTCTAGGCAACCCACGTGTTCTAGCGTGCCTATCTTGCAATAGACTAGAGTGACGATGATAGGGAGGTCAAGGTTTGAACCTCAGTTGGGTGTACTGAGTTCTTTCCCCAAAATGTTTTCCCACGATCCCTACACGCAAATGTGTGCACATTTCCTATTAATATAACCTTCTTATCTACAAAACCATTATGCTTACAGCCCAAACGGGTAGTGAGACGCAGGGCTAAATAAAAAATCCAACAATGGCATAAAATTGTATCTTTCCTTTCTTTTCATAAAAATGAATTGACGGTCGTGAGATTTAATAATAATTGGTTTGTAAGTCTTGATCTGATGTAGTCAATCTGTTCAAAAAGTGCACGTTAAATATCAATACAATTACAAATAATTATCACACGATGAATACATCCGTGTATTTGTACTGAAAATGCTTGTAGATAATTTAGATATTTTTGTCAACTTATCCTTGATTCTGGTTGCGATTACTATTTAGTTTGATAGTTTGTGACACATTCAAGGTCAATGAGTCACAAGACTTTACCCAGAAAACTGTTCCAACGCTTCCAGTCATTTTTACGACTTTCTTGGAAGTCACCCTCTAGTGATATATTATGTAAACATTAACTTGGGCCGAGAATTAACTCCCTCTTTCCGACAAAACTATCAATTTTTCCTGCGAAACGTGCCGGTTTACTTCCAGTCAATTGAGTGTCTGTTATCTAAAGCCTACTCAAGGATCAAGCAGCCCCGAGGGTGTATCGAACGACGAGCACCCGTAAAGACGACATTATTGAAGTGAGTCATATAAGGGTGGAATCATCCCCTAGCAAGTATCTTATTGGAAGAGGAGGATAATTTGTGCAAGGCCCAAGGTTGTCTGAGGGAAGGGGAGATCTGCTTCTATTTCTAGCTTAGACTTTTACTTACTGTAGAAGGAAATAAATGGGTGGTATTAGTTGTCTTAATACATCCAGACATTATCATAGGGTGTGATGAGGCCCCATGAGACTTGACTCACTTGAGGTAATGGGGATTGGGGATAGAACCTTTTTCACGGGGTTTGTGGTCACCATACACATGGTTGTTTATCTAACCTAACCTAACTAACATGATCAACAAAACCTAGCTCCCTGCATAAGGGGAATAGGGCAATGGTAGGGCGGAGAAAAAAAAAAATACACTATGTTCATATATTGGAGTTTTCGGCTGCCATCATAAAAACTGTCATGTGTCTAGCCTAACATAAGCTACTTAACCTAACCTAACATAATCTACAAAATCTATCCACCTGCATAAGGGAAAGAGGGAAATGGGAGTGTGAATAAATACATATATTATGTTTATACATTGGGGTTTTCAGCTGATTATTATTCAGCTTATTATTATTATTATTTTTTGTCAATAGGTACAGTATATCTTATATTTATCCTTAAAATAGACCTTCCTTAAATACTTATTCCCTCAATTTTAAAGACATTAAAAATAAATACATCAAAATGTATATTTTAATTTCAAACTATTAAATTTATAAGCGAATAAATTGAAAATTGACACTGGTACACGGGAACCAAACCCATAACATTTGTCTTAGCGCTCCGTTGCTCTACCATTGACCTATCCAGGGTTTGGCTCAGTCTGACCGTACCCTTATAAAGTTTTCTTACACGATCGAATGAAAATAGCCTCGAGATTGAACGGTCGATCGCGACCGAACATTTGTCAACCCGTGCCATAGTGGATTAATACAAGGTAAGCCGTCTTACCTTACAAGGTAGAAGGAGGGTACACACGCGGTTACGTGAAACCACGGATAGTACCAAACTAATAGTTAACGTGATATTCATATTACTTAATTAAATACGGTGAAGTTTAACTGATAAATTATTCAGTGATACACTACCAACATTAAATAACGTACATAATAATAGAGTTTACTGTACATTACAGTATACTTACTATTATATTATCCATTTTTTTTGGGTGACCTGGCGGTCTAGGGGTAAGGTGTCAAGACTTCTGTGTTGGCCTTCCGCGGTTCAATCCTCGGTCCCAGCACAGATTTAGCTGATTGCCAAACCCTTCCTTCACCTCTGACAAGACGTGTATTAATCACAACTTGTGAATGTGAGAAATGCCAGGCCTCCCCCGTGGTTTGGATCCCACGTTAAACTGTAGGTCCTCCATTTCATCTCACAATCACCCTACCATTACACATTAGCGTAAGTGCGTGTAGCCCGAACGGGTAGTAGGCTGCGGTACTACTACTACTACTACTACTACTACTACTACTACTACTACTTCTACTACTACTACTACTAATAATAATAATAATAATAAATTTATATTTTAGAAGAAAAGTACACACATTTTTGTTGTTTATTCCATTCTTTCTCCACGCAAATGATTTTCAAACCCCACACTCTCCAACACTAGAATTACAGTCCATGCCAGAATGACGCCTTAGCCTGCACGTCCACCAGTGTGGATATAAACTAATCGTATTCAATCATCTTTGTTCGCGCACCTCAAGGTATAATTTATCTATTACTTTGTTCCTCCAAAGTTGTTGGTGCATAATGCAAGTTATAGGCCTACATATTATATCATCAACATGACCTGCTTCGGTGACCCTATGGTCTAACGCGCTACTCTCGCAGTAGATTAGACTGCCGATGACGGGCAGATCAAAGTTCGAATCTAGTGGGGTGTACTGAGGGTGGGTTTTCCAAAATGGTTTTCCACTCTACCTCCACGAAAATGCGAGAACAACTCCTATAAATATAACCTTCCTAGTCCATAAAACTATCTGTGTAACTAGTACATAAGCGTTTAACCTGAACATGTTGTAAGTCTTGGTGATAAAAATAAAACTAATATAATATGAAATTATATAATCAAGGTCTACAAGGAGAGGTATATTGATAAAAAAAAAAGGTCCTTCCAGATCGTATGTTCCTACGACCCATTCTCATGTGGCAGAAAGTAAATATGGTCCAAGATTATTCAGTGTTTATCATAAAATAATATACAAATTAATTTAAATTCTACATACCCCCTAAGATATCTGCACATACCCTAGGTTGAATACCACTGGTATAGATTGCCTGAACTGGGTTCAAGATATCTGCTGGAAGAGGATATGGGTCAATGTTCGTATTTTTATAGTTTTCATGACAATAATTTTCTTGACAAAAAAAATTAAACCAATAAATTTCTTCAGTAGATTCATCTAGTTCAACTCTATCATAATCATAGTGTCATTTGACCAATACAATTTTAAATGAAGCTAAAATGTCCTGATCAAGTTACGTAGCACCCATGACTAACATTCAAGAACTGTTTAGATTTTTACATGTAACAAATTAAATTATACTTATCTAATGAAGTAATTTTCTATTTCTTTGCCAAAAAAGGGATTCAAAATAAAATCGTCAAAAATTTCGAGCTTAATTCACGTTCTTTTTCACCTTAAATGAATCTTTTTGAAAAAATTAATATATTTTATTTAGCACCGCGTTTTACTACCCATTCGTGTTACACGCTTGAGTACTAATTACGCTAATGGGCAAGGAATTAGGAAGGTTGAACTTAGAGGAAGTGAACCCGCAATATCTTGGAAGGAGAGTGAAAACCCATTTAGGTAAAACCACCCCCAGTTCACCTGACCGAGATTTGAACCTCGATTTCCCCATCCTCGGTAGCCTGGCTTAGCACGAATCTAGCGCGTTAGCCAACTTACGGGTCAGTATATTTTGTTTTCTCATTTTTCTCCAAGGGGAAACAGTATTAGTTACTTGACTTTCACCCTCCCGGAACTATTTCCCTATATTAGAAAGTTTATTAAGCCAATAGCCGGCAGCACGCTGGCGTTGCACAGTAAGAATGAAAGAAGTGTAACCGTAATAATGGTGGAGGTTGGGTACTTTGGTATTTTATTAGGTCGTACCAGATGTCAGAGCAGACGCCATTACCCCCGAGAAGAATCCCAGAAGAACTCGTCTCGCAGTCAACAGAAGGTAAGGGTGGCATTGCTTGTCATGACTCAGTAGGGGCTGGTTCCTCCCTTTCCACAACCCCATGGCCCTCACAATTATTCGCGCAAAGCCCCACGGCAATATCACAGTCATCCCTCCTAACGTTAGCTAATGACTATTGGCCTACGGGTGTTGAGGTAGAGAGAGAAACAGAGAGAGAGAGAGAGAGAGAGTGGAAGATAATAGAAAGAGATGAACATGGTCACAAGAAAGCAACCCTAGAACCAAGGTGAAAGTCTCAACCTATAGTATTACAGTGGGAGTTTAGAGGACGCAAGAAAATGTCGGTTTTTTTTAAAAAGTTTTTATAACAAAACTTTTTTGGCCAAAATAAATATTTTTTTTCCTTACGTAGAGCCATAGAATTTAATCTTCTTCATATAGTGATATGAACAGTTATTGAATATTTGTCATGAGCATTTTAGAATTTGATGAGAAACTTTTGTAATGAAGAGAGAAAGTTGTCATTACATTCTAAGACACCCTTGACAGCTATTCAAAAACTGTTGATATCATAATGTGAATAAAAATTAAACTCTAGGTTTCTACTGAAAAATATTGGATACAACTATCTAAAGATAAGGATGGAATGTAATGAGGTGGACTGGATAGTACTAGCTCAAGGTTGGGACAGGGCGTAATACGGTGGAGGACATATAATCAATCTTTTCTCAAAGAATGTGTGTAGTAACTACTTCAGTGACTGAATTGTCTAAGGCGTCAATCCCGTGGTAGACTAATCTGATGAAAACGGGAATATCGGGGTTTGAATCTCCAATTGGTTGTAATACTGTGAATTTTCCTAAATGGTTTACCACTTCCCCCCAAGCAAAAAGGGGTAGATTACCTCAAAACTGCTTCCTTCATTCTCATTAATCTATTAGAGTAATTACCATTTATGCGTATAAACTGAAGTGATAGTAAGACGTGAAGACAAAAATATAATAAATAGATAGTTCGATACAATCCTAAAAACCTTATCGTATTGTGCATTAGAGCTTGAATGTAAAATTTCAAATAGTGATTTTCACTCAATTAATATTTAGTAAGTTTTACTCTAAAAAAATCAACACATTATCACAATAAATACTTTTTATGTACAAATTTTAAACCAAAATGTACAAATATTTTAATGAATGACAAATTTTCAAAAATAGGCTATTTGTAAGCCAACCTAAAATTGTTAGCCATTACTAAACTAACCACAAACGCATTCCACCTCTCCACCCCCACCTAAAAGCATTCATCGCTATTTGTCATGTAAAACATTCCCAAGATACCCATTTGAAGCCTTGTTCTTTGAGCCATTTGTAAAATATTTAGAGATGATGAAAAATCAGTCATCACCATCAGTAAAGACCCATAAACTAGTTTTTAACTCAAAATTTTACTACTATAAAGCCACATGGCTGACTCACTGACTGACATTAATGTTTACCCACTTCCAGATGAGTTAAAAACTTGAGGTTTGGCAAACTAAGCTTCTAGCCTGTAACCTAAGGGAAAATTCGGAAAAGTTAAAATAAATATTTTAAACCCCCCCTAAAAATTCAAAATGGAGGAGATTTTAATTTCTAAACCCCGGAGCAACTTTAAAGTCGGGGCGAACCTTTCTTTGGAGGTCTCTTGTGGCTAAACGGTAAGACCTATCAAAAAACGGCTCTGAAATTACATTAGTTTACATCCACTTGCAAAGAAAACTCATTGGAGGTTTGGGGGTGGAGCCCACAACAAGCAAATCGAGTTAAGTTGATACAGTGTTAATAATCACGTACAAAATCTCCAGATACACATTTTAAACCAAATCATTAGAGCCATTTTTGAAATAGTGAGTTTTCAAAAATTCCCTATCATTAAGCAATCCTTAAATAAATTTTTGCCCATAAACCAATGGCACAATACTTTTTGTCATGTCAAACAAATCCCAGATTTGCATTTTAGTCAAAACAATAAAAGGTATTTCGAAAAATTTGGATCCAAAACAAATAACTCATAAGTAAATTACTCTAGTCTATGAGCTAGAGTCAACATTTAAAAAAAATCTCAAAGTATAATCTATAAAATCTAAAAATCGTGTTTGAACAAAATACTTTCAATATCAAATTTCTAAAGCTATTTCCCAGTTTAAAAGAAAACGGAACCCTGGATGTAAAGTAAAGGGATCACGCCAAACATTTTGGAACTTAATTGAGACCCCGGGAAATAGGGAAAGGTAAGTTGTGTAGAAAAATGTTGGTTGGTTAGGAAATTAAAATTTGGCAAAAAGGTATAAGGATATCTCAAGATAACCAAATAATTCTTATAATTTGAATTTTATAAGCGGAAATTGAAGAGATAAAGGGAGACGGGTGTTCAAGATTCCCTAAATGAATACATTAGACGATTTATCTCTGTAGTAGGTAAATGAAATTGGTTAAAACACTTAAGGTCCTTTGCGAATAAACAAAAATGCCTAAAAGTTTTAAATTTTAAAAGTACACTACAGTACTGTGAGAGGGGTTACAAAAAAAACTTTTAGTGTGGTATGAAAATTAAATTTTTCAGGAATGTGGAGGGTATTCCTTCAAATGAACAAATACATGTTAACTATTAGTTATTGTGAAATGGGTTTTTTCTAAATTTACAAAACTCAGAGAAAGATCTAATTCTCACAGTGCTAGACGATTGACATTTGTGATATGGGTTTAAGAACCAACTAAAACAGTATAAAGTCCGAAAATTCTAAAATGTCCTAATAAAGGCGCGGAAAATGTGGAGGTTTGGTTCCCTTAAAATGTTTAAAGCTAAAATTTAAAAAAAAACCATTCCGGGGAGTATAAAATTGAAATTTGGTATGTAAGCTAATAGAACTTACCGGATACCTAAATGACGTCAGAAAATATGGGATTTCAAAAGTGAAGCTAAGGATGTTGGAAGATTTTAAAATTGATAAAACTAGCATAGAGCACTATTTTCGACGTGGCTAAAAATCGAAACTTGATAGGCACGTAAAAAATCATAAATAACCAAACAAGTCTTAAAATTTAAAATTGGGAATGTAGGAACTGAATAATCTAGAGTGGTTAGTAACGTGATAGCTTTTCAAAATATTTAGATAGTCTACTTTTTGGCATGGAAGAACTTTTAAAATTGCCATGATGATAAAATGACCACCCCACATAACAATCAAAGCTGGAAAGTTATGAATTTAAAAATCAAGTCTTGTCAAATGGGGTTAGGGGAGGGCCTATAAATGCCCTAAATATTAGAAAAAACACACATTTAAATTGGGTCCTTCAGCATTGCGCATAAATAGCTAAAAATTGACTTTTTAGGAGCGACATAAAAATATCATGATAGTCAATATTTAATATGCTTCTGTAACAGTGTATATTACTTCATTTATGTTCTATAGAGAAATGCGAAACTTTTTTTTTCAACATAATTCTGTAACAATATCCATTACTTCGTTTCACTTATAGTAGGATCATACGTATTAAGGTAAGGATTACGTTGTCAATGAAGTGTGTTCATTTGTGCACTCAGTTTTTGGTTTTCCCTTAAAGATTAAAAAAAAATATTAATTGCCATAATTAGCTCAGTATTGCATATGAAGAACATATCAAAATGTTGGCAAACGGATGTTAAATGTCCTAATTTAATATAGTTTTATGCGGCTTATGCATGAGAAGAAATGGTTAAACATCATAGTTAAATTTAAAACTAATCTTTCGATTTAAATATTTCTCGAAAGCATTTAATATTATTTTCTTATATTCAAGATTTTTGTAAAGTTACAAATGGAGATAGCGAATCTGGTAGCAAATTAAATGCCAATTTAACAAAACTTCAAGAGTCTATACTTAATATGATTCATTTTATTATCATTTGCACTCTACTAGCGAATATATTAATTTTAGTTTATTTTTTAAATAAATTATCATAACACAAAAAAATAAATATTTTGCAATTAAAAACGGAGGTTTTTTCCTCAAAAGAATAAAGTAATACTTATGAATTGAAGTAAGTTGGCTGTGCGGGTTAGTAATACTGTAACGGAAGTACTCATAATATTTCAGAACAACCTGTTTATCTCGTTTCATCTTCTAATATGCTATTCCGTGAAAACAGACCCACACAAACATACACACACACACACACACACACACACTTTTGAATTATACTAAACGTTGTTGACCAATTTATATTCTCCTTGAATGGTAAATGATATTACATTAAATACATTATATTCTTTTCCAGGGAAAAAAGTGGCGAGGAAAAATAAGGGGGGGGGGGGG
>CABFVZ010004501.1:17464-31990 GCA_902151445.1 Timema monikensis | reverse complement strand
TTTTGGAATTAGATATTTAACCCCAAGTTTAAGGGTAATTTACTGAAGGGCAAAAAGAGAAAAAAAATCGATTTTCTCAAAATTAGCTTTATCGATTTTGGTTAAATTTTGTATCTAGACACTGTATATTAATATAAACAAGATGGCAACTCTCATGTTCTTATGAAAATGACTTTGAGGGTACTTTACACGGGGGACATTTTCCAAAGTTTCATCATTTCTCTGCAACTATTAAGTTACGAAATAACGTATCATTGTAATGTTGTATTATTATTAAAGATACATTAATTATTAAAGATAAATTTGTCTTTTATTTGAAACATATTTTTATAAAACCAATAGTTTTAGAGCTATAAGAAAACATAATATACTCTCTTTAATTCACCTATTTGAAAATTAATTTGATTCCTATGACCTGGCGGTCTAGGGGTAAGGTGTCGGACTTCTGTGCTGGGGTCCAGGGTTCAATCCTCAGTCCCGGCACAAATCTATCTGATTGCCAAACCCTTCCTTCACCTCTGACAAGACATCTTGTGAATGTGGGGAATGCCAGGCCTCCATCGTGGTTCGGATTCCACGTTAAACTGTAGGTCCTCCATTTCATCTCACAATCACTCTACCATTACACATTAGCGTAAGTGCGTATAACCCGAACGGGTAGTAAGACGCGGTGCTAGTAATAATAATAATAATAATAATAATAATAATAATAATAATAATAATAATAATAATAGATTCCTATGCTCTTTGGTGGACAAAGATGTTTCTCTTTTCTTAATTTTTCTCTGACAGTGTTCCAAGTTCCTAATGCCGTAGAGTAAGTAAGTAACAGTGTATATTATTTCAATAATGATCTTTGGTGTATTGTTTCTACAACAATGTATAAACATATTATTTCGTTTCACAAACCTTACGAGTTTTTTGTAAATGTGTATTTTAAGATAAAAGTAGGAGAAATTATTTGCGGTGCACTGAACAATTTATTTCATTTAGTGAGCTAGGGATAAGGGCGGAACTTAGAGGAAATTCACCCAAATTTGCATGCAAGAGAATGGTAAATCATTATAGAAAAATAAATCCCCAGAACACACGAATGGAATTTTAAGTTTAACAACCCCGTCACCGATAAACGAGACTACGTTTAGTACACTTGCCCTTATAACCCAATTGAATTATTCTAATTTGTTAATATAAATTATAAATTTGATGTCCTAGCACAGTATGGCGATGATATTCAAGTTTAAGATACAAAATGGCTGGATACGTGGTTGTTTTACTTCCCCTCTTATTTAATAACCTTATTTATATATATATATATATATTTATTCGCGTGACTACCAACTGTCTGGCACGACAGGAACTTGCACTATATTTTTAATTAAGGTTAGCGCTATAAAGTGTCTCAGTTCCCCGAGTTAATGAGGCCACCCTATGGATGAGCTTGGTTCCACTGATAGCACAAATGTCGAGTGGGCTGGGTCTAATAAGATAAGATTATACTTTCTCTGTAGGGGACATAAAAGGGAGCAGGGATAAGAGGACGAATCTGGGAGGAGGGTGTGGCGTTAGGGCAACCTTGTGTGAGGGCAAAGTTATAGGTAATTTGTTCTAGAGAAGTTTAATTATTACTAATGTGTTATTATTATTATTATTATTATTAGCAGCGCGTCTTACTACCCATTCGGGTTATACGCACTTACGCTAATGTGTAATGGTAGGGTGATTGCGAGATGAAATGAAGGACCTACAGTTTAACGTGGAATCCGAACCACGATGGAGGCCTGGAATTCCCCACATTCACAAGATGTCTTGTCAGAGGTGAAGGAAGGGTTTGGTAATCAGATAAATCTTTGCCGGAACCGAGGATTGAACCCCGGCCGCCAGCATAGAAGTCTGACACCATACCCCTAGACCACCAGGTCACCTATTACTAATGTGTAATTAATGAGCAGCCAGTGAGAGGGTCTGCTGTGTTATAGTGTTCATACTTCTTGGCTACAGATCTAAAGGTCCCGGGTTCGATCCTCAGCACTTCCAAAATTTGGCTAAGAAGCATTTGGTCTGGAACAGGGTCGAAATATGCTTCACAAGGACAAATTAGGAGATATTTTAAATAAATAAGTAGCGATACCAGTCTGAAAAACTTAGATTAACAGCCAGAGGGTTAATTGTGCTGACCACACCCTCTTTTCGCCAAAGTTGGCACTATAATCGCTTGTGGTGGCGGCCGCTCGATCGGTATAGCTCACTTGTGGGCACACCCAAGGGAGTTTTTACTAAATATATCCAGTCTCATATCATTGGCCAAATGCTCTAAGGTAGTAGTGCACAATACAGGAGTCGTGACCCCATTTGGGGTCCCTAATTATCAAAGGGTTACAGATTTTGTTGTAAGGAGGACAAAGAAGATACGCGAAAACCCGTGTTAGGTAAGATGGGTCCTTTGTAATCCTCTAAGAAAATGTTATGTGTGATAAAAATTACTTTGGCTATAGACGTTTGACAGTCTTGGGAACATTTATAAGACACCTAAAACTAATTGGAAAGGTAGGATGTAAGAGGAGAAGGCGTCATATATGTGGGAGGAACACTTATTTTATTTTATTTACATAGGAGCATGGGGTCTTCTAAACAGAAAATTGCTCAATTGGGGCTACACCACTGAAAAGGTCACTCCACCCACCCCGTGGGCAAAACTCTAAGTATGGCTTAGTAAGTAGCTTGGGCTAGGTAACGTTAAATAACTGTGTTGCTCCACTAACAGTTGTTTATACAGTGAGTGATGTTTTTGAACAAGTTTAGTTAGAGTTGTTATAATCCAAACCCGATTCCAGGACAAACTAGATCGAACTAAGTCAAATTGATACATCATAAGAGCCCTAGTATGTACTAGTTTAGCCTAGTCTAAATTCGCTAATTATAAAATGTTGGCCTAGCTCATAGAATAAAGTAGTATGACTTACAATTTTATCAGGCCAAACATGGTTAAGGTTATGTTAGGTTAGGTTAGGTTAGCTGACAACATTTGCGCGTGAATTGTGAATGATGAAACGTTAGCCCAGCTCCTAGGATAAACTAGTGTGGCTTACAAATGTATTAGACCAAACAAGGTTTAGGTTAGGTTAGCTGACAACATTTGCGGGTGAACTGTGACAGATGAAACCTGTCCAAGGTCGATTCATCGTATGGGTTAAGAAGAATGAAAACTACTACTGCCTGAAAACATCAGGCTATAGCGCTTTATCCTACAAGCGGCAGGACAGGGACGTAGCCAGGGGGGTTTGGGTGGCCCGCCCCCGCCCCCTCCGAAATCTAGATCCTTTATATGTTATTAAATGTGTTTTTACAAAAAATGGCCCTCAATAAAAATTAAAAGTATTTACCTATTTGTTGGAATGTGTGTGGGGGAGGGGAGGGGGGGGTGGTTAGGGTGGCGGAAGGGTCCGGGGCTATTACGTTATTCATAGCTAGGAGGGAAGCCCAGAGAGAGGAGAACTAATGGTGCCCACAGGGAGAGGTCATATATTATAAGAAGTTTAATAACAAATAAGGTAACCAAAGATCTGCCCAACAGTGTTGGGAGCTAGCACTCAAACAGTGCCCCCAACCAATTTTAAGGCTTCAATTTTTGTAAAAAACAATCTGGATGAACACTTGAGTATTTTAAACCTCATGTTTTATTTACTAACTATTGTGACTATTTAAAATGGTAGGAATATTAATGGGTGCCACAACTAAGGTTTGTTATTAAGAGGGTGATCACTAGGGGAATTTGTCAACAATCGAACACTGATTTCCCACCACTTATCATTAAAATGAAACATTAATAGTATTTTTATGATAGCACTTAAAAAACATAAAAACATACAGTATCTCTTGGACGAAATACGCATCGGGCAATAACTCCCAAACGTGTGCCTGCAGGGTATTTTACCGCAAAGATACAAGTGTGCATCTCCATGCGGGATAAGTCAAAGAAGGTTTAAAAATTCATCACCCGCTCCCTAAAATCAATATATTGTAAAAGCTAATCCTATATAATTTAATCAAACCTGTAAGATTAGATTTAATTAATTTCGTAAAAACGCGAACCAATTCTGGTAGTGCTGAAACCTTTTTCTTGTGTTGTCCTTTCCTTTTAGGAGACAAGGATTGCCTTAAAAAGCGTATTTGAGGCTTCAATTGAATATATTTCCACCATTCCACGGACCACTCCCCTAACATCCTGGTCCCCCCCTCCCCCACTGGGAAAAATGCCTACGGGTGTCCTTGGGGGGAGCCCATCAAGTGATAAATATGGAAGTCACCAGCTCACGCACCTAGAATCACCAGTTTAGTCAGTTTTTTTTTATCAGAAATTAGGACCCCTCCAAAAGTTTTTCCTAGCTACGTGCCTGTGGCAGGATATATCAACTTGGCCTAGTCCGGTCTAGTTGGTCCTTAAATAAGGTTCAGATGGTAGCAGAGTTATTTGAGAAAGTTCCCAGTTACTATCATTGTCCTAACATTCAACAGTCCGCTCGCTGACCTAACCGGCATGTTAACGTCTCTAAATGTTAGCGATGGCTCACCACACTACAACTATCGACTATAATGTGACTCGAGGGTCATTAGGCATTTTACAAGTTCGGGAGAGCCCGTTCTTTCCGTGTGATGCAGGGGGGTCCGTACCTGGAATATTCTTCTATGTTGGTTGTCGACCCGGCAGCGGCAATATGCAAGAAACCAGAAGATAGACCTCTTAATCCGACTCTCCAGTCCTCCCCCCCTCGATATGGACAAAACTCGGGGTTTATATATCCATCAAATAGGCTCTTTTACCTCTTTGAGTTTGTCATAACTACCAATAGTTGCTTTGCAAGTAAGCATAACACTTTTTAAAAACAATTTCAAATATTATGTTTGCTCGTGACTGGTAATATAGAACAAATGGCAATAGCTGTTTAGAATACGTCACACTTGGGTACTTTTTATAAGACAAATGTTAAGTTATGACAGTTGTAACAATATAATGTTGATGTGAACTATTTATTCCTCTTTAGTAAATTAAAACAGAGCTCGTAGCGTTATCGCATATTATTGAAAGTGATACACGTTTATTTAAAGAAATTTTCACAGCGATGATTGTGTATACACAAAGGAAAATAATATATATATATATATTTATTTAAAATATAGTGTTGAATTAAATAAAACATATTTTTAACTTTGTGAAATAACTTCAATATAGACATATATATTAAATAAAGGAAATTAGCGAAACTATCTAAGTATTGGAACAATTCGTGGTCTAAGAAATCATGAATACCATTTTATACTTTGAAACATTTGCGCCATGACCTATTACTCTCTCCGCTTGGTTATATAAGTTAGTGAAATTAAATCACAATATTAATGGATGTTTTCAAATAAATATTATTTGCAATTTGTTATATCTAGTAAAGTAGGCTCATGTTTAGTTTGTATTATGTTTCTACATTCATATTTTTTATTCACACCAATTACCATTATACACATATTATTATTATTATTATTATTATTATTATTATTATTAGCACCGCGTCTTACTACCCGTTCGGGTTATACGCACTTACGCTAATGTGTAATGGTAGGGTGATTGTGAGATGTAATGAAGAACCTACAGTTTAACGTGGAATTCGAACCACGGCGGAGGCCTGGCATTCCCCACATTCACAAGATGTCTTGTCAGAGGTGAAGGAAGGGTTTGGTAATCAGATAAATCTGTGCCGGGACCGAGGATTGAACCCCGGACGCCCAGCATAGAAGTCTCACACCTTACCCCTAGACCACCAGGTCACCCATTTTATACACATAAAAATATAATTAATTAATAATATTTTCAACATGTCTCAAAATAGGAAAAAAAATCCCTTAAAGGATTTTTTTAAATACGAGTTTATTATGGACAGATTCTATAATGAATGTTTACTAAATGAGTGCAGTTTGAAATGTAATCCTATTGGTCAACGTGAAAGAAGTGTCATGCGTTGTTTTGAGCATGTTTAGAGGATTAATGTGGATCAAGTGACGAATCAAATATATGAAGGTAGAGTGTATGGATGAAAAGGAAGAAGTAGGCCATGTAAGATGTGGCTAAATGTGTTAGACAAATGTATGAAAAAGAGAAATACTAAGTGCTTTAAGAATAAAATAGCATGTATGACTCGGTGTATGAGTGTTGTTGAAGCGAAGGGATTGTGCATGGTTAGGAAAGTGTGGAGAAAGTTGGTGAGGTTGGATTAATTACAGAGTTGTTATTTTATGAGCTACATTCACAGTCTCTTGCCTATCCCTTAAGGAGACGGCGTGATTTGGTATGATTTTGTAAATTGTACTTACAGTTAGGACGCTATGGACGTGCATTAGGTATGATTTATACAAGCCAATATAAATTGCGTTTTAGTACCAGCATTATCGATTTTCAGAAATAGGGAGTATATAAAATTGATTACTGCTTACTCTATGGCATTAAGAAATGAAAAGTTCATTGTTACACTTACAAATTACGTCAACTATCCCTATCTTGAAATATTTATATCCATTCCAACTCATAACAACCTATCCTTATATAGAAATAGTTATATCAAGTCCACCTGATTACATAGTATCACTATCTTAAGCTATCTCTTTCAGGTCCATTCTAATGTTATCCTCCCATCTGCGTCAAGGTCTTCCCAATGGTCTCTTCTGTTGTGTTTGCCATTAAGTACTTTGAACACTGTTCTGTGGATAGTAAACTGAAAATGACCCTAAAGATTTCATTCAAAATATGTATCTAGGTAATATTTAACACTAGAAATACGATCAAGTCTTCTAGAAAAAACCTGTTTGTATGTAGTTCACCGATGACTGATTTTTGAAAATGTATACATTTAAACTAAATGGTTCGGCGCACCGCACAGACTTTCTCTCTCTTTCTATAAACTCGTAAGATTTCTGAACTGAATAATGTACATTGTATCATCACCACCCCACATAAGAACACGAATAAAATTATATACAATGATATAGAATTAATGAGAAAAGAGGCGCATCTTTGTCCACCTAAGAGCATTTCAAAAAGTTAAATGTTTTAAAGACCTTAATAAAATGGTATTTGAACCATTTTCTGACAGCTTGGAAACTGGGATCTGCTTCACATGTTCCAATTCATGAAAATTGTATTACTAGAGATGAATGGAGGGAAGTAGAAAGAAATCTAAGGAATCAATAACCAATGAAAGAATGTGAAAGTGCAATACTAACTATAGTGAATACTAGTTTTTGACTATTTGTGGTTGCTTGTGTAAAGGTAAAATCAAATTAGTAGGAAGTAATAAAACTCTAAAACAGGACAGAAGATTTGACCTCTAATTTTAATAATATAAACAAAAATATATATAATTGCGTATAGATTGAAAGTTATTGATTTTATAAAAATATGTTTTGAATAAAATATTTGTATTAAAAATATATATATATATTTTTAATGCTAAGTAATTTTATATCTCAAATAGTTTCGGAGATATTATAAAAAAATGTTAATTTACGCATCAGACCGGAGCCCTTAAAGGCATTTTGCCGAAATATTGAGAAAAGCAATTTTGTTTGGAACATTTATTAATGTTTACAAATGAAATTTAATCAAAATCATTAGAGTCGATTTTGAGAAAATCGACTTTTTCTCTTTTTGCCCTTCAGTGAACTATCCTTAATTTTAGGGGTAGATATCCAATTCCAAAAACTCCTCGGGGCAACCCTATGAAAACCCTAGATATCAAGTTTTAGCTCAATCGGTAAAATAGTTTAGCCTCTAGTTGGAGGTACAGACAGACAGACAGATGTACATTCAAAAACCACTTTTTCGGATTCAGGGAGTCATGAAACGTCAAGCTTCATCAAAATCTCGAGTTCAAATTTTTTGACGATCACATTACTTTCTCTACCTGTAAGATAGAGAGAAAGTAAAAATTCACAATAGCAGTTTTGTTCATACATCTGTAGAGTGTAGTATACAGTTATCAAAATAATATGTTTGTTTTTCTGTGGATAACTTACAAAGGGGTAGGTTACTGTTAAAAGATTTTTGAAGAAATTTGTTTCAACTATATTAGAAACAAAGAATATATTATTTTGTCCTATCATTTATTTGTTTTATGTTTAATATTGTATTCTTTAAGTGTATATTTATTTCAACTAATAATAATAAAAATAATAATAAATACTGGCGTTATTAGCTCTAATTATATTGTTTTTAATATTTCCATTAAAACACTTGATCTCTGTATAGTTTGGCGGAATATAAATGTATGTAATTATGTTTCTGCTACCTGCATTATTTTATGACTGGCCTGACATATTTATAAGGTTGTAATAACGAATCATTAAAGTTACACACGCACTCATCTTGGTTCTTAGTCTTTTGGCTGGCCATGAACCAAGCTTTAGACTCGTTTATTATTTGGCATTTTATTCACGAGGAAGCGTTTATTTCACCTTAGACACGACCGATATTGACTGTACAAGAATGATACTTTTATCGAATGTAATTCTCAGCCATATTTTCTGTGGAACGAACCCCTTAAAGTAGAATAAATGTGAAAGAGAATACAATATTTTAGGATATCGCCGGCCCCAGGCAAAGACACCAGGAATTATCGTTTAACCGATGTATTTTTTTGTTTGTTTTCCTATGTTGTTACTCCTGCCCCCTTCTTCCCCCTCTCAAATCTTTCCAGGACGAACAAAAATTCTCCCTGCAAAATGGGAAACGCTCGAAGTAGATTATAAACCCCTAGACATAAAAAAAACAACTTAATTTTCGTTTCCTGGTTTTATCTTTCAGTACCAGACCTCTTTCCAGTATTATTTCTCTACACAATTTTTAAAATTTTAATTCTAAGTTTAAATCTGTTTTCTTTCTCTCTCTCTCCCCCTCCCCCCTTCAACCATCGGATGGAGTCAAAATGATTCTGTGATCACAATAGTTCAGACTCGTTGCCGAAAATAAAAGGAGCCGGTGGCGGAAATCAAGGGGAAGCGAAATGTGGAGAGTCTGAGGGGGGTGAGATTGGGAGAATGGCAAGAGGAGGTTGAAATTCTTTGTTGTCGTGGATTTCAATTAACGTATTAAAAGAGCGCAAGAAGCTACTAAGTCTCATATAGATCTATGTCATACAAAGCTGTGTAAAATTATGTGACTTGGGCGATTTTTTGGTTTTATCATATTTGTCAATGTATTTCCCCTTTCATTGTAATCTAGGTAGAAAAACACATGAGTTTTATTTTGGTACTCTCATTTCGTTAATATAATTTACTCCCGACCATCTGGATAAATAGAAATTTGGTCTGCAGGCTGCATTTTTTTTTGTAATGATGTCATTGTTTTGGAGGCCTGTGTGCGAACATGTGTTTTTGTTACAAACATTTCTAAAGTGAATTTAGAAACAAGAGTGTATGAGGTAGACCTTTATAAACTCTCCAATGTTCAGATGGGATTTCTATACCACCTACAGCTCTAGCACTTATAAAGTAATTAATTATCTCACTACTTGTATACTCTACCTCTTACCTTGATTGCTACATTATAGACTTCTCTTATAGATCTACCATAGTGAAATCAAAGACGGTAAGCTCGCTATCTTTCAGAATAATAAAATGTTAGCTAAAATGACTATCCTAATACAATCTGTATAAGCAAAAAAATAAATAAAAATATCATATTATAAATTACTACAAGTTAAAATTTTTTGTTCATTGAGAGGTGATTTTCATTTGCATAATTTTTAATCAAAACAAAAGAATGCATAAACATTCTTATTTTTCACGAGGATTTAATATTGTATATTGTATTATTCTTTCTATAATATAATAAATACAATACTGGTGAACAAAGGTGCCAAGCTCAATTATTTGGTTTTGCCATTGACAGGAGGTCGGGATTTAAATACCAGTCAGGTGCATTGAGTTTGTTTTTCAAAAAAAAATTTCATTCTTATTCAATACAAATACTGGTACTTCCCCCTAAATTCTACATTCCTCATCATTATACCATTAGTGTAGATATGGGGGTAGCCCAGACGTGAATCAAATCCGGTTCACACAAACACATACACAACAAATAATTGTGGATTGGTTTCTTAATAGCCATTAAGGATTTAGTCGATATATACACATGCCATTTTCTAAAATAAGCTATTTATTTGTTGATAGCCATAGCAAAAATTATTATAACTATGATAATGAGGTAGCATTGACAATTATTTTAACAAGAATGAAATATGACCATGAGAATAAGGTGGTATTAACTATTACCCAGTGACTGCTCATTTATATGAGGACATGTTCGTTTTAACACCCAATACTTTGATTGCAATAATGTATTATTTTATTTTTAAATATTTAATTAGTCTAACTAAATTTATGTGCTAGTTTATTATCATAAACAATCACGTTCTTATATTGTACAGTTAGTTTGTTAGCACGGTATGAGCGATAGAAGTATGTGTTATAGTTAAAGTCCTAAGGCGCATGCGTGCGACAGAGCTACTTATCTCTTATAGAAATTTAACCTGGGGAATGTGCACATTGTTGCTGTGACTCTTTTTTTGGTGTGTTTTGAATAGATTCCTTTATCACACCCCTCGATATTAGAGTCATCCGAGCTGACCCAAACAAACTGAGATATTTGTGACCCTCATGATTTCGGTCACTATTCAGTTGAGATAACTCACAAACAAGTTTGAATTAATCATCCTATATTATTTCTGATGTCAACATCCCTTTTTTTTCAACTAATACAAAGCCTACAGTGATGAATAAGGTATCAGTGGATAGCATTTTTTTTTTACCGACTTCTTAGTTTACGTTATACCACATTGTTTGTTTAAAATTGAAGTTAAAAGAAAAATCTAACAATATTTTTATATCAATTACAGAAAATAAACTCACTCTCTCTATTTTTACTATTTTGTGTATAAATTTCGCTGAGTATTTAATTTCAACAACCTAACAAAATACTAAATTATATTTTTTTTTTGGGCGGGGGTATGAGGGGTAGAGGGGAAGTTTGACTGGTTTTAAGTAACTGTATTTCTTTTGATTGGTAATTTAGGAGTGATATTTAAAAATAATATATAAAGATAATTTTTTTGATCCTCACGTCACCATCGGGAGGGGACTTCTGTTCTTGTTTTTCAGAGAGCCATGGTAAGCTTTATAGGCCTACGACTACGCTATCTCATCAGAAAGCTAGGTAGTTTTTAAGAAGCTGGGCGTAAGCAGTGAGTATTCGTCGCGGCTGGTATTGCGGGTACTGTACATAAGATGGAACGTGATATGTATGAGCTTGGGTGTGTAGGGGGAGCGAATCTTTGTTTCTTCTCACGCACATTAAAACACTGCTCTCGAAGTTTCATTCTTTTCTAGAATTTGAAGCTTTCGAACGTGTTGATGTAATGTTTAATGTGAGCCAAGTCGCCGGAAAATGCTAGTATAAACTTAGTTAAAAATTAATAGTCATATTTTTAAAGGAAAAAATTAAAATAAATTATAAAAGTACTTATTTAAGTAACCAACAAACTGCAACAAAAAATCTCTAGAATAATGTGTGAAAAGTAGTGGTGGGTGTTAGAGAAGGATTGACTAAGCCTATTGCATTTGGTCAGCCATTTTGGCTTCAAGCTAGATTTTTATTATTAGAGTAAAGGTGCATCTACTTTTAAAAAAAATTGGACCAGTACCTCTTGTGGAGATTTTAAACTATTTGTTACATTTGTCACGTGTTATCTATAATTATATCCCACATTACAAATGGTATTCGTTTTAAAATAAGAGTGTCACTAAGAATTCATGAGAAATTTTCTATTTCCCCTATAAATAAATTAAATTTTGGAACAAAAGTAATAAACTCCATGAAATTTCCGAACACTTCGAAACGTAAGACAAGACGTCACCGAAATAATGTGATCAAAACCTTTATATGTTTATTTAGTAGTCTCAAAAATTTGTAATAATGTTTTCTTTTCGCTTTAAATAAGTTTTGTCGTTTTTGAAATGGATTTTTCAAACTTTAGTTTATAAAAGTTTAGCCAAAGTTCGGTGTTCCTAGCTAGCATCATAACAAGAATTAACTCTTACCTCAAGAATGAACTGTAACGACATGGTTTTAGCAAGCCCTTAAATTAATTGGTAATAAATTAATAATAAATGTAATAAGGTATCCTATTCAAATTTAATAATTCTGATATGCTTCTAGCAGTATAGTCGCAATCTATCTCAAGGTATTTCATAATTCGTTCGTCTATGTAGGGAAATAAACGAGCGTGGAAGGAGCGAGTGGTGTATTAGAACATTCTAGAAGGTAGACATTCTCTTATGTATATCTTAGTTTGTGGAAACTCAAACACACTTTCAGCCAACATCTTGTAGAGGTAACATACTTACACCATGTACAGTATTTCTTAATACTTTTAATATAATCGATTAAACTTTCTAGTGATGGTCGGGCATGTCAGTCCACCATTTTAATCTAATTAAGTACGTGTGATATCGAGTTGAGTAATCAGTTTATCCTGAAGAAAGATTATATATAAATACGTAAATTACGTATAGATAATTCATTGATATCACATGATTTATTTTAATATTAATATAATATAAATCACATCATCATTAATCCTTACAATTTTGATACCCAAACGGGGTGGCCTGATTCAATAACTAAACACCCCCACCAATAATCCTTGAAAATTACAATAGGCTATTGCCATAGCAAGAATTAGCTATAACCATGATGATGAGGTAGTATAGACTATTATATAGCAAGAATGATTTCTGACCCTAATAATGAAGTATCATTGACTATTACGATCGCAAGGATGATCTCTGACCGCAATAATGAAGTATCATTGGCTATTACGATCGCAAGGATGATCTCTGACCGCAATAATGAAGTATCATTGGCTATTATCATGGATGAACTTTGACGGTGAGAATGGAGTATCATATGATTTATTCATCACAAGAATGAACTCCGACAGAAAGAATGAGATATAATTGGCTATAACTATCGCAAGGATAAACTCTGACTGAGATAATGAAGTAGCAACAGCTATTAATAGCACAAGAATGAACCTTGACATTGTGAATGAATCCTTGTAGTTTTCATAGTAGCCACCGTTCTAGCTATCTCGTGAATGCTGTAATCATTTTTCAGTATAAGTTTCTCCTCTGATTACGGTACATAAACATCGTCGATGTGAGTTTATGAAATGATAATATCGCTGGATGCACTTTGTTTAAGAGGGTGAAGGCACGTCTTTAATTATTTTTGATTTATTTACATAATTTTTAAAAAATTATTTTTCCATTATTTGTCCTGCATTTTTTTGTCACCCAATTATTATTATTTTGCCTCACGCTGGAGATGAGGTTTATCTATATTATACCGAATCAAAGTGGGGCCAAGATTGTTAATCGTTCACGTGGTAGTAGTTGATTTGTACTGAATTAAGTAAATAGCCACGTAGTATGGACTATGATGTTCAGTACACCTGGCTACAAGCCTAGGAGTTCTAGGTTCAACTCCTTAGGAGTTTTTACTGAAAGGAAAATTACCCCAACGATAACCAGAGTTTGGTTAGTAAGGTTTAAGATAGGTTTGAGTGTTTCCATCAGTTCCACACCTTCATACTCACTATCACTATCGTCTCATAGGGACATGGAAAGAGCATCCACGGAAAGGCTGTCTGATTAGTACATTTAGTAGTCCCCTGGGTAACGGGACATTAGTGCTAGCTACATTTTCCACAAACTGTGCTACGAATGATGTAGCCCAGACGCGATATATTACTACTGAATCAAGTAAGGAAACATCCGTAGTGTATATGAGACCTGAGAATGTTGGTTGTCACAAGAGTAATGAACAAGGCGGTGTTCCACAGAAACACATTCCTCTACAGTAGCCCCATGGCTTCTTTGGTGCTGACTGATCGCTGACGGCTTTGAAAAGTTACCAGACCAAATTTTGTATCCCTACGTCGAGCCTTATGATATGCAAAAACATGTGTTTACCAGCTGTCACTTCTGACAGTAAAAATGTAGGTATATACCTAAATGTTGACTGTCAGAAGTCAGCTGTGAGCTGTCAGTCAGCACCAAAGAAGTCACGGGGCTACTGTAGCTTACCAAAAGTGAAATGGTAATTATTTTCTTGCTCAACAACACCACCGGTAGGGATATTTTAGAATTTATCTACAACTATGCAAAAAAGGGGGTGAGGGGCTCACTTCACTAGCAGAGGGTGACATCGCTTTACCCCCTCTCCTTTAATCACCCCCTCCCTACCCCATTCTCCATCCATTTTAACGTTAGGGGAAGTTAATCTCATTTGAATTCAGTGAGACCGGAGAAAAGCTGGGAATGTACGAGGCTTGATAAGTTTTGAGTAATCTTCCTTTCTAGTTCCCCCACCTACCTCCAACTCTTCTCTCCCCCCTTCTTTCCCTTTCTTCCTTTCTTTTTTTT
>CABFVZ010004501.1:0-17314 GCA_902151445.1 Timema monikensis | reverse complement strand
TTTTGAAAAACTTGTTAATGTATTTTGTGAGGAAACCTTGGAATTGGCTCTAAGCTTTTTATCGCGCTTTGCTCGAGCTTCGTTCAGGCCTTTCCTTTGCTTAGTGGGGTTGGTAAGGGGGAGAGGGTGGTAAGAAGGGGGTGGGGAGTGAGGGTGTTTATCTGGTGCTAGGTGGAAGCCACCCTATTCTTCCTTTGTTGGATAAAGAGAGCCATTTTAGAACCACGCTCGTTATTTAGTTTGAATATACACTTTCTAGCCCTACGCCCACACAGGCTCGTACAATCACTAGTGCGTCGAATATAAAGTTTAAATCTAACATGAATACACAAATACCTGTTTTTTGTGTGTGCACCACGTCTTACTACCCATTCGGGCTATTTACAAATTCACTTTAACTTGATGGAAATGAGTAAGATGGAATTTAGAGAAAATGTTCCCAAAGTCAGCTGGAGTCAGGGTGGGAAATCGCTTAGAAAAGAAAAAACAGTACACCCGACTGGAGAGAGAGTAGATAATAATTTTTTCGTAGGGAGGTCCACTAGTAAACTGTACCATACCTTTAGCCAATACAAATTTGTATACGTATATATGACCCCCACCATCAAGGAGGGTTTGATTCTCCCAGATCCTCCGTTTCTGCGTCCTTACTGGCCGGTATTCTAACCTGTATCTCCCCGTCATTGGCAAGCCAGTCTACGGTAATTCCTCTATTCACACGATTTCCCCTCACGTTGAGAAACCATGTAAGTGGAATGGTGCTTAAATACAATGTAAGTTTGACATTTATGTTCGTTCCAATGGATAGTTAAAACTAAACAGATTCTGCTTATGAAAAGAGAAATAAAATCCTTACAAATTTGCATTACAAACAAAATGGCAATGGCTCTTATAGCCTTGCGTCAGCTTACTAGGAACGCCGTTTATTATGTTTAAGTTTAAATAAATAAAGTACCGCCTGATCGATGACGTTGCTAAATCGACCCTGCAGTGCACTCGTCCAAGATTAGATCTCCGACCTTCTGGCCACCAGCAATTCAACCAAAGAGACACAACAGTAGTGCAGGAACGGAGGGGAGGAGGAAGAGCACGGGAGGGGGGAATTTTACCCCCTCTCACTCTAAGCAATTTAGAGGGGTAATACGACATTTACATAATTTAAATATCTTGTCGAAGAAAGGTACAGAGATCACACTAAGTTAAAATAATAAAAATAAAATGCTGTTGGAGCACACACTGAAGAATTTTTGAAAACTCTGATAGTGATACCAGCTACATCATCTACTTCACAAATAAGTTTTTCAGTACTTAAACACATAGGCTACCCTCTATGTGTGCTTGATTGCTACCCTAAGAGACTTGACAAACCTGACATTGCTAAACTAGTTAGTGGTTTTATAGCTAGTAGCGAATATAGGACAAAAGTGTTTGTAAACGTACTTTAATTTGGTTGTGTTTCATCATTTTGAGTTGAGCTGCATCAGATATAATTTTAATTAATTTGTTTTGTGTGTATTTATTCTAATGTTTGGAATGGCTAAAACAAGTGAGAAGCATACACAATAGGGACTGCTAAATATTACGTTTTACTGGTATTTTTTTAATCTAAAGAATGTTATCCCCTATAACAGCACATGATTATATTCCCCCCTTCCCCCCAATTATTATTATGATTATTAGCACCGCATATTACTACCCGTTCGGGCTATACACACTTACGCTAATGTGTAATGGTAGGGTGATTGTGAGATGAAATGGAGGACCTACAGTTTAACGTGGGATCCGAACCACGGTGGAAGCCTGGCATTCCACACATTCACAAGATGTCTTGTCAGAGGTGAAGGAAGGGTTTGGCAAAAAGATAAATCTGTGGAAGATTNCCCCCCAAATAAAAACGTTCCTGTGTAACTGAGACAGTAAACTGAGAATGGTGAGTGAGGTGTGTCTCGTAGTGTCTATCTTATATCTGGATTTATTTAAATTAGTTGAAAAATTACAACTGGACACGGGAATCAAGCTCGTGACCTTTAGCTTAGCGTGCCAATGCTTTACCACTGAGCTGCCCAGGATTACTCCCGTGCTCAGGGTCATTCTTCACTCAAAGTTTAAAGCTGAGTGTATTATTTTATTAGCTAAGCAAATGGGGTATGTATGAGGAAGGTATAATTTAAAAGGGAATGTACTGATATTTCCCTTTCAGAGGTGATTTGAACCCTGACCTCCCCATTACCGACAAGATAGACTAAACACGTTTGACACTCAGACCGTGTGCCCATCGATGCGTGTATGCAACTTTTAGAACGTGTCACACAAAGAGATGAAATAGACAAATCCCGATATAAAGCAACCCTATAAAGATGGTATTTTTGGTTTCATTCAATGTGGAGTTAAGGCATTTCTATCTAATATGACAATGTACGTCTAGAGCAGTAGGCAACCCCTCCCCCTCCCCTTTACCCACCCTCATCCCTCTATACACGATGTTCTTTGCACGGTCCCATATGTTACATAGACACACAGAAGTTTTTTTTTTTACATTCACTCACACTCACACGCGCACATTTGGAATAATTTTCCAGGGACGCGGCGGAGTGCATAATTAAATTCCGGCATGACTCCGGGGTTTTCCACACCGCTTCTCGCCGGAACATCTTCACTCCCCGGAACCCTTCATACGCGCTTCGTGCCCCCTCCTTTCACCACTTTCTCAACTACCTCCCCCATCTTCAACCCCTTCCTTTCTAAAACTTGTACTTTGTTTCCCCTAGTGTTGCATTTATCCTCCCCCCCCCTTCTCCATAAAAAGAAAAGGGAAAAGGTGGGAGAGAAAGTCTTGCACCGAATTTTCATGGTGTGCCGCCTTTTTTCCATCCTACTTCCAGAGCAACGTCTTGATATTGGTTTTTTTTTTATATTCTTTGCTCCTCATTTTCTTGGAAACATTCTTTTCTTCTTCTCCTCGAGATATCATATTGTATTTCTTCCATGCTATGAATCTCAATACAATGCAATATTACAGGAGAGTTTTCTGGGTTCTTTTCACTGTGTTCACAATGGATTAGTAGACTCGCGTATATATAAATAATATAACGGAGTGGTTTTAGTCTGGCTTTTGTCATTTTTTGGATATTTCCCAATGATATTTTTAAGAAACGAGGATACAATGTATTATTATTATTATTATTACTATCATCACTTTAATGTATTGAAATATATCTAGAGGATAGGTACATTTCATAGAAATGGAAAACATGGTATTGTAATGATTTCTAATGAGCAGTAATTAGTTTTCGAAATGTAACATTTGTTATGTACCATTTGCTTAACCTATAAAGTAGCAAGCTTACTTCACATGGTTACACCTTAGTACATCTTCATAATATAGGACCATAGTGTAATTATTCAAGGTCAGACTTCTACCTTTTGGTGTAAACGGATTCTAGAGTAGTGTGTAAGTTTTGAATATTTAGCATGAAAAGTTGTATTTATTACTAATATTTACCCACCGTAAACAATACATCAAGACTCACCCCAGCTCCACAAATTGATAGTAACTACAATCAAATCACATATAGACTGTAGACAACCTCCTGTGGTGTACCCTGGGTAGCGCTCTGTGCCACAAGAGAGGCGAATAGTCTACATACAGGGGACCGAACCTGGATGTCATGTTTCTCTTGGTCAAATGTGCCATAAAAATATTGACAGCTTCCAATGTTAGAAAAGAATGAAGCCTCGAGAGAAGTGTTTTATGTGCGTGCGAAGATTCAAGAAGAAAAATGGACTCGCCCCCATTCCTTCCCTCTTCACATCCCAGCTCATAAACATCACGTTTCATCTTATGTACTCCCAATACCAGCCGCGACGAATGTTCACTGCTACGCCCAGTTTTATTTACAACACTTCCCTCTCTGATGAGCTAGCGTGAGGGTATATACAGTAGCCCCATGGCTTCTTTGGTGCTGACTGACAGTAACAGCTGACGGCTGACGGCTTTGAAAAGCTGCCAGACCAAATTATGTATTCCTACGCCGAACCATATGATCTGCAAAAACATGTGTTTAGCAGCTGTAATTTCTGACAGTCAAAATTTAGGTATATACCTAAATGTTGACTGTCAGAAGTCAGCTGTGAGCTGTCAGTCACCTCCAAAGAAGCCATGGGGCTACTGTAGCTTACCACGGTCATTTGAAAAATAATAAGAACAACAGAATAAGTCCTGGATTGATCCTATGCATACTTATGAGTTGATTGGAAACAAACAAATCGAGAGACAGACAGACATACATCTTAAACATGGAATATTTATTCTTATAGCTTATTCTACCCAAATGGAAAAGAAAACACCACCGAAAACACCAACGGCCACCGAAAACATCAACGGCCACCGAATCAGGTTCAGTGAGAACATAAGTTTTGGAAATTTTTGAGTATAAATTTCCCCAAACTCAACTTAGAAATTTCAAATATTTAAGAATTATTGTATTTCCATTACATTCCCATGGAATTTAAAAAAAAATCACTCCTTCAAAAATTGTACAGTGGTATGGGCATATTTGAGGGGGGGGATTTAGTGTGATATAAGCTTTCTAGCTCTCTTGGTTTTGGACCCCTAGCCTGCATACATACCCACAAACACACATACAAACATATACACACAAAATTAATACATATTCAATATTATTTAAATGTTGATTAAGTATTGGTTTCCATTGTCGGGATTCCCATAGTATATGTGCTATAGCTCTGGACAGGCTAGAAAGTAGTGTTCTATGGCCACCATATTGTTTCCAAGTTAGTCGTAATATATTTTATATAAGTATAGTCTATCTGGGAAAATTTAAAAGTTGATACAATGAAAATCCAATAGTCATAAGCTGAGAAAAAGGCCCAAAAGAAGTGTTTTGTAGCCGCTATCTGAAACAACATGGCTGACGTAGTAAGCCGTGGTTCCCATTATGCTAGTTTACCAAGAAAATCGTTATATACAATTTAATATTTTCACTGTCCATCGTTTGGTATCCTTCCGCACCCGCAATTGCACGGTTTAATACTTCAGACTCACAATATGTGGACTGTGTAGTAATAAAAACTACTTTTTCCGAAATAACTTTTGTTGGTACCAAATTTCCGCTGTCTATGTTTCCTGGTTCTTTAGAAACCTGGATAGGTAGTCACAATGCCTACCTAGTATGCTAGGCTCACTATGTTTATTATTTTATTATTATATAACACTTCGTCTTACTACCCGTTCGGGTTATATGCTTAAGTACTAATTACACTAATGGATTAGGAATTGGGAAGGTTGAATTAAAGGAGGTGAACCCGCATTTGCGTGGAGGGAGAGTGGAAAACCATTTAGGAAAAATCACCCCCAGTTCACCCGACCGAGATTCGAACCTCGATCTCCTCATCCTCAGCAGTCGGGCTCAACACGACAAGCGCGTTAGCCAACTACGCCACCGAGGCGGGTCACTTCAAAGTTGACACACGGTTTAAAGGATCAACATATTTGATTTCTAAAATATACCCGAGGTGTAAACCTTGGGGTTTCACTAAGTAGACTAGAACTGTACCACCTTTCTATTTTTCTTGCGTTTGGAACTACACACACTGGAGGTCACATGGTTTAAGACATCAAGGTATCAATATACAATCAACGACGCTTATGGTGAATCACTATGGACCCATATATTTGGCTCGGATATCCCAAGTTCACTAAAATCGATATTAGTAACCACTTAACTGTCGTTCTAAGTGAGAAGGTTAGGGGACAAACAAAACAATCACAGTTAGAATAAATGTATTGATATCTACTTCTTAACGTTTCAATACTTGACAGTGTGCTGTTTGATTACTGTATACCATTTTAATTCATATTTTCTTATTTTAGTGGGGCTATTAATTAGTTTGTCTAAATATTCATCTGTGAAAACATAAGATCAAATCACATAAGGATGTTGAAAGTTTCTTATTTATTAGTTTGATTTGATAAAGAATCATGATATACCTATTAATGTGAAAATAAGACAAGCAACACAAAATAGTATAGTTTAACTTTGTATTTAAGATTGCAATGTATTATGTAATTATTACTATCCGGATTACAGTTGATTTGATGATCAATTAAAACAGAATAAAATTGATTCTACATTCATGATTTGCCGATATTTTCAAAACCATCGTTGCCTAGAAGAGTTACAAATTAGAATTATACATTAAAAGCTACAAATTTAAAACGCAAATGTAACCACACTAAAAGTAGTTTTTTCAGCACTGTTTCTCTCGCTGATGAGATAACGTGATGGTATATAGCTTACCTTTTATTCTTGAAGATAAGGAGACCAATCTCATTCTGATGAGTACTTTTTGAGTTTACTGAAAATATACAAACCAAATTAAATCAAATGTACAGACAAACTTACAGTTTTATTATATTGTAGATATAGATTTTACAGTAGATTAATCCGCAGCAGTGGACATTCGGACAAATGCATCCATCTTGTATATTCTGGGGTTTGCTGTAGACACGAAGGTAGGAATTTTAAATCTGGGAGAATGTACTAAGGTGCTTCCTCCCTCTCCCCCCAATTTTTTTTTATTAATTTTCCTCCACGTAGCCTTAATAGGGGTAGGTCTACACTTATTGTTAGGAGAGGGTGCGTAATCTCTTTTACCTTCAAGTCAAGCCTGAATAAAGTTTGAGTGAAAACATCGAGTATTATTACGAGTTAGATTAATTTAGATTATAAAGCATTATTTGTACAATAATTATTTCAAGTGGAATTTTTGTGATAGATCCATGCATAAACCTTTTGCGAAAAATATTATCACAAGAATTTCAATTTTTTAATAAATTTAAATAAATTATACAACTTTTTTTAATTAGACCAAAGGAAATATCGAGGTAATCATTTAATATGAGATAGTATATTAAAATTGACTCAAATCAACTAAATTTTGTAATTTTCAGAAAAAATCGCAAATTCTAAGTGTTAAAATTTTTCGAGTTTTGTATACATATTTGAGTCGAGTTCGAGCAGCTTCTAAAACTATACTTGAATTCAATATTTCCTATAAGTCCTACTTTTTGTATCCCTACCCTAGCAGTGTAAATATGTGGTTGAATCAAGAGATGTGGTAGGACGAATTTCACACCTACATACACATATAGGATGTTATCTTCAATTCAAGTAAGTTAAATATGACAACCTGTACAGGGGAATCAAACCTGGAACCTTAGGCTTTGAGTGCCAATGCTCTCTCCTTGAGGCATCCCATCTCACCTCGTATCCAGGAACATATTTCCTTCTTTGTGGTTATATTGAACCAAATTTTTTATTTTAAAAATGTATATTATGTTTTTTCACGCTCACACGATATAGCTAAGAACACACAAACACATTTAGATGCGTCATTACCCACTTTGGTGGCCGCATGGTCTAACGTCTTCTAGTATACTAAACTGCCGATTACGGGAGGATTGAGGTTTGAATCTCTGTCGAATGTACTGAGGGTGGTTTAAAAAATAGTTTTCAATTCTTACTCCACGAAAATGTGGGTAAACTTCATCTAAATGTAACCTTCCTAATCCCTAAAACCATTAGCGTAAATAGTTCATAAGCGTATAACCCAAACGGTTAGTAGGACGTGTTGATATAAAAAAAAACCTATAGTTTGATCTAGTTTTCCGGTGACGGGGAGGTTAGTTGTCATCCGTAAACCACGTACACTGCTGAGAGAGGGCGATAGGGGTGATCTCTGTTGTCTACATGTTGTATTGGGGGAAGGTACATCACAATGTTACGTAACACAGATTTTATAAAGGGTGTTAATTTTACAAATACTGTGTTGTATCCATATATATATGTGTTGTATCCATATATATATATATATATATATATATATATATATATATATGTGTGTGTGTTGTATCCACATATAAAAATAATATAGTATAATTAAAAAAATATTTGAAACAATTTTTACTAAGAATTTAAAATTGATTTTTTAATGTATTAAATATGAGTTCCTCTTTTAATGTCACAAAGTTTCCCCATGTAATAATAACATTCATTCTTAATGTGCAAAGTTATGTTACACAATTTGGATGGGGGAAGATTCAGGCTATATGTATATTGATTTTACATGGGCAGGGGTTAAAAAACAAGATAAAAGCTTTACGTGATTTATGGATAACCTTGGCCCTTGGCCCTGTCGAGTGCAAGTCTAAAACCCATTTTGTGGGAGGGTTGGTGGGAGGGTGAAAGATGGGCATGGCTTCACAACCGACCAAAGTATCCTTCCGCGCCAACAAGAACAGATGGACCTTGGAAACCATAAATGGCGCTAGCTACTGGACAGGTCTTGCGGAAAAATCATAAGTTTGAAAATATCAGTTTTCTTGAGACCGAGTGAAATTTTTATGTTAATATTTTCAACTCCCCTTTTAAGATAATTAATCAATGTTTATTAATTGTTACATTTTCTTATTTTTAGTTGTGAAACCAGTATTTTTCTACTGAATAGTGTCAATTTTATCGATATTTGATCACTTAAAATTATAGAGGAGGTATGTATATAAAAAGTATATCTTAATCAACAGGTTTCTATTATAGAACAAACTGTTTCCGAAAAGAACCTTTAAAAACAATAAAAATTCTTGGAGATAGCCACTCGTTCCCACGAATCTGCATTTCCACGCCAAATGAAAAGGGCCAAAAGCGTTAAGGGTAGTTTTATCTACCAAAATAGGCACAAACTTCCTTTAAATTATACCTTTCTCATTCCTACTCCGATAGAATAGATATGTTGATAAGCTTGTATCGTTACTTCCCCTTCACTCTAATATCTAGAGGAGGTAACAACTATTACAAAGTAAATGTATAACAAAGTAGAGACTGGGAAATATTTCATAAGAGTAGGAGAAATAAATAGCTAACGATAATAGATTTATTATTAAAAAACATGAAAAGAGGATATAGGGTTACAATTGATAAACAAGATTAAATGCAGGACCAAAGCATAATAAAAAGTAGTAATGTCTGTTAAATTGGTTAGGGAAAACATATTTCTCTTAGAAGTATAAAGGAAAACATTAAGTTTTAAACTGACAAATATGATAGGATTTAACAACTCCAAAAATATAGGAACTTCCCGTATCACGGGAGAATACGTGTCCAAGGCGACACGGTAACAGTCAAAAGGAAGTTAAGTTGATAGAGAGTATTGGATTCCAACACAGCCGGGCTAGCGCCAGACTACCTCTAGGAGGGTCTAACCAGAAAACATGGTGAATTAATTACTAATAAAATATAACTGAAAATCCTATAGTCTTAGAGTTACTAAGCTAAATGTCGGCCAAGCTAGCTAGCTTGATTTGAAATTAAGAAAGGTCCCATAGACACACTAAATAATAAATGGTATAAATCTGTGCCGGGACCGAGGATTGAACCCCGGCCGCCAGCACAGAAGTCTGACACCTTACCCCTAGACCACCAGGTCACCAACCACAATAGAAATGTAGGTAAGTGGCAGCTTACAAAAGGTTAATTATTGCAAACATTGTTTTAAAGTAGCTATTATCTACCTATTCGGAAACACTTTTCCTTAGTTGCCAAAGCTTTATCCAAACCAACATTCTTCAACCATAACACAATCTCTCACATTTAATTTCCCCTCACTCACAAACAAACAAATCTATATCATTCACACAAATTTACAATATAATAACAACCCCTTTATTTTCAATACATCACATATATTGTATAGACATTACAACAATATATCCACGATCAACTTAAAATAATAAAGCCTTTGTTTTCAATAAGTTATTCAATCTCTCTACAACACATGTATCATTACTTCCCCTTCACTCTAATATGAAGAGGAGGTATTGATAACTATTACAAAGTAAATATTTAACAAAGTAGTGGATTAAGATAAATAAATAGAAAACAATAATAGCTTTATTATAAAAAACATAAAAAGAGGATATAGGGTTACAATTGATAAACAAGATTAAATGCAGGACCAAAGCATGATAAAAAGTAGTAATATCTGTTAAATTGGTTAGGGAAAACATATTGCTCTTAGAAGTATAAAGGAAAATCATTAAGTTTTAAACTGACAAATATGATAGGATTTAACAACTCCAAAAATATAGGAACTTCCCGTATCACGGGAGAATACGTGTCCAATGCGACACGGTAACAGTCAAAAGGAAGTTAAGTTGATAGAGAGTATTTGATTCCAACACAGTCGGGCTAGCGCCAGACTACCTCTAGGAGGGTCTAACCAGAAAACATGGTGAATTAATTACTAATAAAATATACCTGCAAATCCTATAGTCTTAGAGTTACCAAGCTAAATGTCGGCCAAGCTAGCTAACTTGATTTGAAATTAAGAAAGGTCCCATAGACACACTAAATAATAAATGGTAAGAGGACGGTCTGTCAATTAAATTAGCAGATGGTTAACAATCAGGTGTCAACACAACTATTGTACTATGGCCGGTCCTTTCCCAGTGGGTACTGCCAGAGCACTCAATAGTACATTTATAACATTACCCACTCCCTGGAGTATACATCAAATCTAGTACACACTAACCTTAAACACTTGGACTAATGAGGTGCCAACAAGGGGCAAATGAAAATACTATCTGTGCGGGTTTCTATACAACACTAGCCGTGTTCCACACTTTGCACACCCAAAATAATAACACAGAAAAAGGGGTGCCAAACAGAATACTGTGAGGTACTGACCTATCTAGGTCCTCAAATAAAGGCGTTAGACAACTTGCTTGTAAACATACAACAATTCGAACAAGGGAGCATGACATCCACGGCATAATGGGATATTGGGAAGTCATCAGGACTTAAAACAGAATAATGAACTTATGGAGAAGAGGAACCTTAAAGCAAGGTTAAGAAATGTTATATGGATATAGGGAAAATATATAGTCAGACGATCTGACTAAAGAAATTAAGTCAGATTGACACAATACTAAATTTAGTCATTCTGACTAAAACAAAGAGTCTGAAGGACTTAGAAAACATTATAGCTGCTTCAACTAACAGAAACACAATTAGTCTCTTTCACTACTGCAACAAGTCTTAAGGACTTAGAAAACACTTTAGCCGCTTCGACTAACTAAACTAAGTCAGAAGGACACAGAAACAAAACTTAGTCACTCCGACCAAAACAACAAGTCTTAATGACTTATAATACATGATAGCCGCTTCGACTAACAGAAACTAAATTAGAAGGAAACAGAAACAAACTTAGTCAGTCTGACTAAAACAACAAATCTAAAGGACTTAGAAAATATATTTGCCGCTTCGACTGACAGAAACAAAATTATTCTCCTTGACTACTAAAACAAGTCTGAAGCAATTGGATATTTGTTGAATACTTATAACATCAGACGAGATTCCCTCGGCGTCGAGCCACGACCCGACCATCAAGACCACTAGTTTCTTCTTCAGGTGCTGGAGCAGAGGTTCCTCCTTCAAGAATATAATATGATGTTCTACAGTAGAATGAAACCTAGAGGTCACCCATTATATACTCTTTTTTCTGACTCTAAACAGAACCAAATATGGGCATGTAATGAGGGAAAAGAAAGGAAGGGGGGATGTGGGGGTAGTGGAGAAAGAGTTGCAGCAGACTCTAGTCAAGAATGATTTTTATGATCAATGAAAGATGATCTAATTTCTTATAAGGGTGATGTATGACTCTAGTCAAGAATGATTTTTATGATCAATGAAAGATGATCAAATGTCTTATAAGGGCGATGTATGACTCTAGTCAAGAATGATTTTTATGATCAATGAAAGATGATCAAATGTCTTATAAGGGTGATGTATGACTCTATTCAAGAATGATTTTTATGATCAATGAAGGATGAGAAAATGTATAATTCTTATGCACGATTCTGATCGAATTCTGATCAAATTCAATATAGTACCTAGTCTCCCCCTATTTTGTCTAGGATTATTGACTTAATTACAGATTGTATTAATTTTTCTTAAATGTAGGCCTATTATTTATACAAAAATAAGAGTGGTATTTTAGCATGACATAATCTACTAAATGATAGCATTTCTATATTTTTACCTTGGCGTAATTGCAAGCTTCGTTTCTGGTGAAATAAATAGTACACTTGTTTTTTTTTCTAGATTATCTAACAAACTTTTTAAATGACTAGAAAAAGTTGTAATTAAATTACAGAACATCCTTGATAGATATTCTATAGATTTTGAGGTCACCGTATGTAAAAAATTAAATGTTTTTACTGGAGCAATATTTTATTTATTTTAGCAAAAAAAAAAGTTCATAAAAACTGCAAAAAAACACTGACTTTTTCTCGCGTCCCCTTCTATCCCAATTTAAGGCTAAGTCTGTGAGTGACGTGCTGATATCGTCAATTAAATTGAATTTTTGTCTCCTCCACATGGACAATCTCGTGATTACAATGATTTGCAACCTGCGTGTTGATATTAATATTAAATCACAAAACTTATATACGGCAATATTAAAAAAATGCCACTGCTCTAAATAGTTTTCTTTCGAAGAGTTTAATTGGACGTAGTCTCCGACATTCTCATTAGTTGTAACGGTCACGTGGTTAATGATACGAGCTGTGTAAACACAATTTCCATTTCTAAGAACCATAAGGGTCTTAAAGGAATATAAGGATGCATAGCATACGGGTCCTGTAGATGGGTCTTTAAGGTCAGTATTTTTCGCAATTACCCAAATATTTATTTAGTAGAGACATAAAAATTCAATTTTATAGGCATATTAATCTTATTATTTCTTTACAATATTTCATAGACAATATATAATTTGACCATTTCATTTTCTTCTTTATTTAAAAGGTGTTTGGTCAAATGCCATCATGGTCACAACCGATATTCAAGAACTGCTGAGGTTACTAAGTGAATAAAAATAAACCAAATTGCGTTTACTTTAGCAATAATTTATTTTGGTTAGAAATTTTTTGTGTGTAAATTTGCGTTTTCAGCTATCCTTAATGATATTCTTTAACACTTCAAAATATTTTGCGAGGCATTTCCAATAAACCATAATTGAAAATTATTTAATTAAGTATTCAAATAAACTTTAATAATACCAGATTAATATCCACTAGTAAGATTTGATTGAAATATAATTAGTTAATATTGAATACGTACATAATATATTGCTATCCCCATTGTAATAATATACACACATATGTAAAAATAGTATAGTGCAATTATTGGAACCGTAGCGTTACTAATTAAAGCAATTACGTGTACAGTTGCGTGTGTGAGTTTCGTATGTTCGCAGTGACGCGTGACAGGGTCAGTAATTGAGTTCTTTACCTCGGGCTCTGCGTTTAAATGCTAACAAATGCTGGTGGAATTAATAACGCGACAGGTAGTCCCTGCGACGGTGGCGCGTAGCACGGAAAATGTTGGCGACAGTCAGGTGGATGGTTGAGGCCATGGTCACACGAGTAGTACACACCACTGCGTTCTTATGTGGTCCCTGCGACAGTGGCACGCAGCACTGAGCATGTTGGCTTCAGTAAGAATGATTGTTAAGGACCTAGTTACACAAGCAATACGCTCCACTGTGTTGATATGTAGTTCCTGTGGCAGTGGCGCACAGCTTTGGAGCATGTTGGCGACAGTATGGAGGATTGTTGAGGCCCTGGTTACACGAGTAGTACATGCTATGTGTTTCTATTTAGTCACTGTGACCATCTAACAAAAATATTTGAGTCCTTGAGGTGATCACATCCTCTTACTCGTCAACGAGAGTCTTTATTAAGTTTAAAACTTTAGCTTTGAAACGGCTTTGCCTTTTGGGATCCAATTTATTTGTTTCAGGAAGTAAACTTTAAAGAAAATGTAATATTGGATCTTCAATTTCCCTTTAAACTTGTGTCCTAGATTTAAAAAACTCTATCATAGGAGCTGCTACAATCTCAGCGGTAGATCTCTTCACTTTTTTCTTTGGATTAATTTACATCAAAGGAGATTCAATTAAAGATCCGGACTCAACTACTTGTTTATTTTCTTCATCCAAATTTTCTTTTCCGCGTGTCCTCCTCAGTTTAAGCGGAACTGTTTATATTACTGCTCATTCTCTTGTGGTGTCTAACAAAGTTCTGCAGAAACTCATAGCATCGGCAAGGTACCATTTTTATTTTTAGACGCTGCAGAACCACTAGGAGTATTCTTTGTTTCCTTCAGCCATCTCGAATATGAATTTCTCAGGTTAATCCATTTGGCTTTGCAGTCTGCAACTGGAAAATACAAAACCCAAAATGTACAATAAAGTGATAAATTTGAAAAAAAAAAATAATAAAAAATAAATAAATAATAATATATATATATTTCAAGGATTTCCGTGAACACCATATTTAAACGCATGGGTGGATTCTGCGGACTGACAAATTCAAGTTATTATCAAAAGAAATTTCTTTGCCAAATTTCAAGAAAATATTTATTTGTCGTTGTAGTACTTCTTTTTGGGTTGTTTCAGATTCCATGCTACCGGTGAACGCTTTCAATCTCAACATAACAACTTCCGCATTGGGTTCACAACAGCTGGGAAGATTGTATCTGAAACTTGTCAAATTTATGGAACGTATTATCTCCATTGTATATGTTAAAAGATACCTCTTCAGAAAAATTTATACAAGTTGCTGAACGTTTTGAAAAATTGTGGAACTTCCCGAACTGTTATGGAGCCATTGTTGGGAAACATATTAGGATAGAAAGCCCATGGAACTCAAGTCAGTTTATTTTAACTACAAGAAGTTTAATTACATTGTTCCACAAGCAGATGTCGACGTTTAGGAGAATTTTATAGCTGTCGATGTTGGTGATCTTGGTAAAAATAATGACAGTGGAGTTTTTAGTTCCTCGAATAATAGTAAGCTATTCCGTGATCACAATTAAATATGCCAAAAGCACGGAAACTAAATACTAATATGGAATCGTTTCCGTACGTTTTTCTTGGTGATGAAGCATATGTACTGAGTATAAATTTTATGAAACCATTTTTAAAGGCATCTACACAACATAGAAAATAATCTACAATTGCCTACACACGAGAGCACGTAGAGTTGCTGAATGTGCGTTTGGTATGATGATAAAAATACGTATTTTTGAAAGTGTCATGTTGGTGCACCCAGATAGAGCAAACTTAATTACGCTCGCCTGTTGTGTTCATCACAAACTGATCTGAAAAAGAGAGGGGAAATTTTCAAATTTGTACGAAGAAATGTTAACTGTAGAAGAGGAGTGTGATGAAGAACACGAGGCGAATCTACAAAGGGCTTCGAAGGCTGCATACAAAGTTCGTGATAATTTGGTTCACTTCTTCAACTCTCCTACTGGTTAGGTACCATGGCAAAACCGAATGGCATTGTGTGATTACTGATAATAACAAACCGGGAATAGTGAAAGTTGAGAAAATGTTTATACTGAAATGCTGGTAATGGCATGTGGCGTCTCTTGCGGAGAATACGATGTCTACAAGCTCAGCGTGTTGCAGGCAGATGGTGTTTAAACCTCTAGTTATTTTTGTTTTTGGCAGTAAATGCATAATCTATTTTAATAGTATGAATATTCAGACAACATTGTTTAGTAAAGTAAACATGTAAAAACATCAAATTAACGGGATCCAGTGATTATTTCATACCTCTAGAATTAATTTCCTTCGCCACATCTTTCCGATGTCTCTCTATCACATCCTTAGTGTGGTGGTCCTTTAATGTGAAGTCGTACAGTTCTGGTCTCGCTTCGACTAATACCAAATTTTTTTCAGTATCCAATTCCATAAGATAATTTAAATAATTACTCCAAATGGAAAATGCCACGAGAACAATAAAAAAAACATGAGGTACGGCAGCATGTTCAGCAGTCAACTCAAAAACAACAAACCACGATGTATGGTAGCAGGCTAGCAGTAGTCTCACGCATGCGTTGATGGAAATTTCTTTACCGTAATCATAAATTCAGTGTACTACGATGAGACGTCTAATCGTGACTGTGACTAAAGCTGTCTTTTGCCAAGGCATTGTTGGTGTGCGGCACTACCATATGAATGCATGTTAAGTTTAACGTCAAGACGTCTTTTACCAAAACGTTTTGTCTGGTCCAGTGTGTGGCCAACTTTACAGAGGATCTTATTTTCTATCGTTATTTTTGCATTAACAAATGTTTATGACAGCAGCTCAACCCAGAATGGTACTCCTCTTGTAGATCGTCGTAGTAAGAACCTTCCTTAGCTTTAGTTTAAGACGTTATTGAACCTCTTCTGATGCATTCATACGCCAAGGTCTGTATTTGTAGGGGTCACTTTTAAAATACACACATCCAGAGAGATGAAGAGGTTGGAGAAAAGGAGGGTGAGGTTGGGAGTTAGAGATAAGTATGTATATGTTACTGTGAATGTGTTGAATACGTTATTTTGTGAAATAACCAGTGAATGTATAGAATTAACGAAAGTAATGGTTTATTTTAACAAATAATAGGATTTTTCTAAATTTACCAATGATTTTATAACTTTCCCAAAGCAGTTTTGTGAAAGTATGAAACATGAACTGTATTATCTACATATATCAGTAATTTAATAAAATACCTAATATATGTTGATGAAAATATATAACATAAATCCAAACTAACCTAGCCTAAACTAGTTTAACCTAATCCAAGCTATTATTAACTTGCCTAAATTAACCTAACCAAACTTAATATTGATATGACTTATTAACATTCACCAGTGGTTGATGGTAGTTTTGTAAAATGTTCAGCGAGTATAAGAAATAGTAAATAAATTGTTTACATTCCCCAACTGAACCAGTTGATTTGTAGAATCACTGGCGCCCGTATAAGCTCACCACATTCAGCACATACACAGTATAACATATATTATGTAGTTTTGAAGAGAGAAAGGCCCACACTGGTTATGATCTAGGGACTATTTACTTCTGAAGCCCCTTGGTCACTGGAACATTCCAGAATCCGTTGTTTAACTTGTGAATCTGACTTCTAATGCCCTGAAGTGGCTATGACTCTTGGTGGGATGTCTCCTGTGGGGTCACACGAACCACCTCCCCCATTCTGGTACACGCACTCACGCACGACACAAGCAGATATGCGTGACAATACAGCGTGTTGGTAACATTGACTAGAAGGGCGGAGGAAGGTGAGTGGGGTGCAGTCGCTAAGACGCTACCTCCCATGGTTAAAAAGAGTTCACGTTAGTGACAATTCAAGGTGAATACTTCTCCTGTGTAAAGGGCGTTGTAAGA
>CABFVZ010004500.1:27720-48185 GCA_902151445.1 Timema monikensis | reverse complement strand
TTAACGTGGGATCCGAACCACGGTGGAGGCCTGGCATTCCACACATTCACAAGTTGTGATTAATACACGTCTTGCCAGAGGTGAAGAAAGGGTTTGGTAATCAGATAAATCTGTGCCGGGACCGAGGATTGAACCCCGGGCCCTCAGCACAGAAGTCTGACACCTTACCCCTAGACCACCAGGTCACCAAGAACATTGTGACAGAAAAATTGAGAAAAGAGAAACAATTCATTTTCAAAGGCCTGAATAAATATATATAGGTTTATAACCTAGAAACTATTTGTTTTATAAAAATATATTTCAAATAAAAGATTTTTATCTTTAATAATACTACAACTTTACAATGATAAGTTATTTCGTATTTCAAATAATTGCGGAAAAATTATGAAAATTGAAAAAATTCCCTTATATTCCCTCAGGAGAAAACGAGAATTGCCAACTTGTTTATAGATAAACATTTTCTAGATATAAAATTAAATCAAAAATTTTAGAGTGAATTTTGAGAAAAGCGATATTTTTCTTTCTGCTATTAAGTAAACAATCCTTAATTTTAGGATTAAGTTTTTAATTCCAAAAATAGCTTGGAGGACATTATGATACCAAGTTTTAACCCAAACTTTAAAATAGTTTCTGCTCTAGCCCAAGGTACAGACAGACAGACGGACAGAAGACATTGCGAAAACAACTTTTTTGGTTTCAGGGGGTCATGAAGCTTTCGAAATTTATCCAAATCTCGAGTTCGATTGTTTTGACGATCATTATACTTTCTCTCCTATTTGTTGAAAGAAAGTAAAAGACAAAGATCTGTTAAAGCAAATCATTAAAAAAATATATAATGATAAGAGAAGGAAAAAATTATCAGTGATTTTCTTAGTAATTTAAGCCGCAATATAAAGCTAAAACATAAACATGAGGACAGCATAAGAGTAACTTGTCTTAGACATATTAAATGGATGTTACGTCAACTACACACACAGATACACTAGTATGTGTAGACACCCGCAAGATATAAAATACACTTTTTTATATATAAAAGAACAAACAAAAGAAACCAGATGTTTCGTTCTGGGGACATTTGTAGTCGTCCCAGCAGAACAGGTTTGTAATATTTGGAAAGTTTGTCTCAGGTGCGAGAGCACTTAAGTCCCAAGACTCCAATTGCTGGGATGGTTGCTTTCAACACCTACAATCCACCTACCTACTTGGAGGGGAATATATTATTATTTATATTATCACTATTATTTCAGTTATTTTGGATTCCTGCATGGTAATCAAGTGTACTTAACTTTATATTTGATTAGTTATTGAATGCATTATTGAAATTTATACTAAAGATACGACCAAAAGCGTTAAACCTTCTTAGAAGGTTAGAGTGTCATGGAGTTCGCGCGGGTTGAAGTGAGATCAAAGCCATCGTAAGACCTGATTAAGGTTTGCGCTGTACAAAGCAAAGATTATTTATTCTGCTGTCGATGTTGTTCAGAATCATTACTCGTGCGAAATAGTACAGTTTCGGTTGGATTCAACGTTCAAATCCCGTCATCCTAACTGAAGAGGTACCCCCTTCCCCTCTGACAGAAATTGATACCTGACATTCGACGGAAAACAGTAAATGTCCCCCACACACTGCTCATGCTGAGACTGTTATTCCTTACTACGTGAACCGTGCATTTTGTACTCGTGAAAATTTATTCATTGAGGAGCGTTGCAGAGATTTAACAAAATCAACGTTTCCACTCTCGTATACTGTTTTCACTAAATCAACCATTTTCTGGTAAGCCTCTTCCTTTTTAAACTCATAACTATACTCATTACCTTTCACTTTCCACAAAACCGGAAAGGGTTTGTACAAATTGATAACGACTGTCATGAACTAAACAGAGTTTAAATTAGGATTAGAAGTCATGATAAAACGAATAGCAACCTCCAGCACATCAAACAACAAACAGACGAATGCTAAAAGCGTGGGCTAAGTAGGTTCACTGCGCATGCGTCAGTCATTCCGGGCTTGACGTTACTCACACATGATCAGTTTTGACTTGTCTGCCTTGTCATTGTTCAGGCATGACAGCAAATATCAAACACGTCTGATCCTTCATTCCAGGCTTGAAAAAGCGTAATTACTGGCATGAATACTCCACTCACGATCAGTTTTGGAATGAATGGTTGAACTGACACGCCCGGCATCAAGCGGGGCATGATCGTGTGTGGGGACCTTAAGAAGGGAGCAGACCTACCATACTAGAAACCGTCCAAACTACAGGCAGAAAGATGACTGGATCCTCCACAACACTCCTGAGAGAGTGGTCACAAGAGACAATCCTAACCTCTGGTACAAACATGACTATAATCCACACAACACTCCTCAGAGAGTGGCTACAAGAGACAATCCTAACCTCTGGTACAAACATGACTATAATCCACACAACACTCCTCAGAGAGTGGTTACAAGAGACAATCCTAACCTCTGGTACAAATATGACTATAATCCACACAACACTCCTGAGAGAGTGGTCACAAGAGACAATCCTAACCTCTGGTACAAATAAGACTATAATCCACACAACACTCCTCAGAGAGTGGTTACAAGAGACAATCCTAACCTCTGGTACAAACATGACTATAATCCACACAACACTCCTCAGATAGTGGCTACAAGAGACAATCCTAACCTCTGGTACAAACATGACTATAATCCACACAACACTTGTCAGAGAATCATGGCTTTCCCAAGGCCATGAATCATATTTGATCAAATACTCGCTGACAGATAGAGAATGAGAGTATTGAGGAGGGCTAAAACCACCTGCGGTGCGCCTCTTAGAGTATCAAATCCCAGCCTCCCAATTCAAAGCCCATCACTTTTTTCTGGGTGCATAGACAGAGTTCAGTATGCAAGATACACCGAGGTCTAGAACAGATAATTACTTTATGATATCTATAAAATGTTGATAATTATTGATATCAAAGTATTAACAAATTATTGTAAATTTTCAGGAAGAAAATCTCCTAAATCATTTTTTGGTTTGTCAAAGTGACGCAGCTTGTAGTAGAGCCAGGCCTAAGGTCAAACGTGTATTATATATAAATTGTTGCTTCTCTTTTAGAAATCTGTAAACTTTGATATGATCAACCTCAAAGTTAAAGCTTTTTTTTTAGTGATATGCAAACTGGTTTGGTAGAAATTTATCTTGAAAGAAATGACGGCTTCCTCTTTTAATATACCTTTTAAATTTGAAATTTCCTGTGCACATTTTTAGTATGTGTGCTTTTATTTATAAAGAAAATTAATTAAAATTAATTGGGTAGATATTTCTGTAACGATTTGATTCGCGTTTTAAGAGATACACAATTTTAAAATGCTTTCAATCATTTGAAAATCTATAACACATAAATGGTGAAACGGTATATTTGTTATTGATTCTATCTCCCTTCAACATTAACTAAGGAAATCCTGTAATATAATATTTAATCTCTCCCAATATCTTCAGGAGCACACAAAGGTTGTCGAAAAACCGCAGCAAATGTCCCCTCCAGTGATGGCATTCGTGGTCGAAACCTCTTTCACAATCCCGACAACTATCGGCGAGAAGTTGGTTCATTTCCTTGTAGTCCTCAATAAACAAACAAGGTAGTAGAATATAAATAATAGTAATACACGTGAGAAACAAGCTGTAACTTCGGGGGTCCCCCTTTCTTGAACACACAAAATAAAAATAAAAACTCTTTAAATACGACCTTGATATTGGGATGTTCCGGATTCCACATGACTCCGCCGCTACTATATAGCTACTGCTGTTGGGATAACAGTTGAAACTCTACTGCACAGTGGAGGGTACAAGGATATCGTAGTGGAGTTTGAACAAAAAAAAAAAACAATATTTTTTGTATGAGACATGACTACATGTTAGAAACAGACTATAGGCACCATAATGCTTTGTCATGATTCCCTAATGTAACAATCAGTGATAAATTGCTGTTTTATCACTGAACACACTTAACAAAAGATTAAAGAGAAAATGATTTAAAATCATATCAGTATGATTATATTATTCAATAACTTTTGAAATTACCGTCTGTAGACACACTAAATGTATGTGATGAAACAATATTTTAATTCTTTTTTGTCAAAACAGATTTCTTGTTATTATTATTATTAGCACCGCGTCTTACTACCCATTCGGGTTATACGCACTTACGCTAATGTGTAATGGTAGGGTGATTGTGAGATGAAATGGAGGTCCTACAGTTTAACGTGGAATCCGAACCACGGTGGAGGCCTGGCATTCCCCACATTCACAAGATGTCTTGTCAGAGGTGAAGGAAGGGTTTGGTAATCAGATAAATCTGTGTTGTTATTAAAACTGTGAAAACCATTACCTTAACTCGCATTGTCCCCTTCTCTTCCTTAAGAGGTCACTTTGAACCCTGAATTCGATGTCAAACTATGTTATTATTGATGGATTTACTAAAAATGAATGTGATTTAACTCTTTAAAAAATTCATGACACATTAAAAAGTATCTCTCTTTGTCATTCACTATTTGTATTTGTTGTTTTTCTTATAATCTAGCAACAACAAAAAAGTAAACTTTCAAAAATGTTCCATTATTTCCCCGGATTTCCCTAACTATGTATCATAATTATTGATAAGCGGGTGACAGAGCCGTGAGCTGCGTGATTAAAACCACATATAAAAATGTTATGGTCACAACACCAAATCTTTAGGTATTTGAAAACTAAGAATTGTATTCTCGAGACGTTAGGACACGTTTGAAGCCGCTGAGCCACAGACCAGGGTCCAACAGATTCTCAGCCGTAAGGAAGTTTCGTTGTGATTCTTGAGCCAGGTTTAGTTCCTCAACACTGGAGTTCGCTAGTGTCAATGCTCAGTGAAATAAACACTTTTAAATGTGTAGTTGTTAAACGATCCACTTTTAACATGTTCGTCATAAAGAAACTATTGGAATCGTAATGTTCAGTCTGCTTAGGACCATTGTAAGGTAGGATTATGTGAAGAAATAAGCCTGCCGATTGATTTGAGATGGATATTTGTGTCTCTAGTGAAACTATACTTTAAATTAGCTTTCTTTTTAATTCCCCTTGATGGCACCTATCAATCCACATGTTGAAGGATTCAAACATTTCCACAGAGCGCAGCCATTTTATCCTGCAGGTGGTGAGGCTGGTGTATATATTGTATGTGGCTTCTGCTTAGCGCAATCATTTGTGTAGCTTTGGAGGGGGAAATCAATTTTGGTCGTAGCTATTGGCCTCTCTTACTCACACACTGAAAGTTTTTACCACCTCCTTGTGTATTATATTTCCTAAGGAAGGTGATGCGTCAAGGACAGGAGATCCCTGTAGCGTTGAGACGCGTTGCATACATCTACAAATATCGCAATATTTAACAAGTGATTTGTTCATTCTAAATATGGCTCATGTCAAAATGGAGTTAAAAGATAGCATCATGTTTCTAAATAATTTAAAACGTATTTTAAGTTTTAGAAATAATAAAATAATAATTGAAATGATCTCATTTTCAGGAACTTTAACGTGAAATGTATCAGTTTTGAGATGAAAGTTAATGTTTAGAAACATATAACCAGTCTTCCTTGAATAAATAAGTCATATTGTAACACAAAATAACATTCTGAGATAGTTTAGAACTGTTTCACTGGTTTGGAAGCTTCACAAACGACATTAACATAAGAAATACAATAGTGTGAGGTTATTTCTTTTCAAGTAGGCGGTGCCCTTAAAGTGTCATGTCCATCCTCACCAGCAGTACTTCTTGTTTTATTTTTTTATTTTTTCAAGGCGGCGGAAGCTTGAAGCAGTAACCTGATCTTGAATTTTCCTCTCCACCTCACCCGCTCAATTTTGTAACTCTTCTCTCTCTCTTGTCTATTAATTCCTTCTACTTTTTTCATTTTCTCCGACTGTCCTTCTTGGCTTTGACGTGTTCGATCTATAGACCAAGATTAGAGAGAGAGAAAAAGTTAAACGATGTGGGTGGATTTAATTGGGTAGATTTGTAAGAAAGCATTTTTCATGCTCTTTATTTTCTCTCTCTGTCGTATTCATGTGAAATAAACTGCAGCGCGTTGTTTCTGTTCAAAGGTAAATTAGTTAGAGACATGATTCACAAAGTATTCAAGATGTGGAGATAGCCAGTTGGTTTTCTTTCAAAAATATATTATTTTTATTTGAAGTTGTTTATAAACTTGATTTTAAAACATTTGATAGGTATACATATTTTGGTTGAGTTCTTAAAAAAAGTACAAATATTTATTAATTTATGAACTTATTTCAACATCAGTTAAGACAAAATATTATATAATGTATACACTTACAATTTATTTAAATTATTGCCCACTTTAAATTGAATTATTGTTTATTTTACTACCTCAAATTTACATCAAAATGGTCATAATAAATCAAATTAATGAGATTGATAAGCTGTAAAATTTAGTAATATATGAAACAAATGTTAGCTTTTAACATTTTTTTTATAACATCTAATTTTCTAACAGCTTTTAAGAATACAATTTTAAAATAAATTATATTCAATAAAAGTTAGAAAGGCTATCGATAACGTGCCCCGGCAAGTGGTAAGTAGACCGCCTACAAGTTCTTTGAGACAACAGTTTGAACCCCACCACCATTTTAATTAGAAATTAAGTCTACGCTACCTTTGAGTGCAACCAAACCGTGATTACCTAATGGATCATGGGGCCACGCCCCACCAACATTTTTCAAACAGTTTTTCTTTTTTTCTATTCTATAAAATAATTTGGATGAATAAAACATGAATATGAAGTGGAGCACCATTCACTACATGCAGTGAATTATTGGATTCGTTATACAATATTCCTGTTAAGATTATTCATCCCTCGCTCCAAGCATCACGCGAGAACTGTACCAGCGCTCTAGTGACTGAATATAGAAGCTGAGCATCACATGAGAACTGTACCAGCGCTCTCGTGACTGACTATAGAAAATGAGCAGGGCCAGCTGTGACATGACCTCTCAGAGAATCCACACTCAATGTGAGATGTCTCAAGGTCAATCCCCCACTACTATTCAGGTGCCAGCTTAACACTAACGAATGGGGCCAGCCTGAGCTGGCCCACTATACGATAAAAGTGGTCTATAATTTGTTATTTCGTCTACCATGTGTCTGATTTAGTAAGTGTTAAGTAAGACCCAAGAAGTAAGATGACGCGTGAAAATGATTAATTAGAATTAATAAAGTAAATTATTGATTAAATCTACGTTTTCTCTTTAAAACTACAAGGAAAACTTAAAATCATCGTTTGAGAGCACATCAGCCTAATGACTTTACATTTATGCAGGTGGATGGAAAGAAGAAAAATAATTCTAAAGCTTAGTTTGGTAAACAATTGTGGTTAACTGTGAGTGAAGAAAAACAGAGCCTACAGCTCCATGGGTTCTTTGTTGCTGACTGACAGCTCACAGCTGACTTCTGACAGTCAACATTTAGGTGTATACCTAAATGTTGACTGTCAGAAGTGAAAGCTGCCAAACACATGTTTTTGCAGATCATATGGTTCAGCGTAGGGATACATAATTTGGTCTGGTAACTTTTCAAAGCCGTCAGCTCTCAGCTGTTAACTATCAGTCAGCACCAAAGAAGTCATGGGGCTACTGTGTGTTGTTTTTAATGTCTATTATTATGTGATGAAGGGTTGTGTACAACGGTAGGCTGTGAGGATCCTAAAAGTGAAAGTAGTAGTAGTAGTAGTAGTAGTAGTAGTAGTAGTAGTAGTAGTAGTAGTGAAAGAATTTAAAAAAACATGAGGAATGTGCTATTCATTTGGAAAATACATTTAAGATTAAAACATTTGGAACAGTAAATATTGCATCACAGATAGATTTCGTGGCCAAAATTTCAGTCAAAAACACAATGAGTAGGTGTCAAAAAAATAGGCATACATTATATTAGGCAGATTAATATAATGCTGAAATATTGTAATACTCATTAACTGTCATTAAGTGTCAGACGCCCTCAACTTTTGAACAAGTAATTCCATCACCTGGTAAGTTTAATCTAAAACCTGTATTCTTTTATTCTTTCTGTTTATGGATTTGTTTTGTGATTTTGTAATTCTAGGGATTTAAGTTTTGACCTGGACCCACGATAAAGAAAGATCCCGCTCCGCCATTGATAAACAATAATGTGTTGAAGAGCATAAGTTGTCTAATAGCTCCCGGCGAGACATCTGGTAGAATTACAAGAAACCAACAATCAAACCAGACCAAGGTTCAGGGTTAGTAGTTACCACAAGGTAGACTCAGACCATAGTTGACTAGGAAATTTTTGTTACTAGAGGTAATAAACTAAGGAAGATATTTATATGCAATTGTAATAATTCCACGTAGAAAGTAAACACCAAGTACATCGCAAAATCCAAGATTGAAAAATATCTTTAAAAGTAACACCCCTTCCATATATTTACCCGGAGCCCAAAGACAGCTTTTATGTTAGAGTATCCACCATCCCCTTCAGTCTCTATACCCTGAACCAGCAGGTATATGGCAGTATCCATTTTCCACCTCAGTCTTCTATACCCTGAGCCAGCAGGTATATGGCAGTATCCATCTTCCTCCTCAATCTCTATACCCTGAACCAGCAGGTATATGGCAGTATCCACCCTCCCCCTCAGTCTCTATACCCTGAGCCAGCAGGTAAATGTCAGTACCCGCCCACCTCCTCCTCCTCAGTCTATATACCCTGAACCAGCAGGTATATGGCAGTATCCACCTTCCCCCTCAGTCTATATACCCTGAACCAGCAGGTATATGGCAGTATCCACCTTCCCCCTCAGTCTATATACCCTGAGCCAGCAGGTAAATGTCAGTACCCGCCCACCTCCTCCTCCTCCTCAGTCTATATACCCTGAACCAGCAGGTAAATGGTAGTATCCACCTTCCCCCTCAGTCTCTATACCCTGAGCCAGCAGGTATATGGCAGTATCCATCTTCCTCCTCAGTCTATATACCCTGAGCCAGCAGGTATATGGCAGTATCCATCTTCCTCCTCAGTCTATATACCCTGAGCCAACAGGTAAATGTCAGTACCCGCCCACCTCCTCCTCCTCAGTCTATATACCCTGAGCCAGCAGCCCAGCAGGTATGCGAGAGGATCCAAACCTTCTCATACACTTGTCTAAAGAGGAGCTGTTTTTCCACGACCCGTGTTATTCCTCCTAAAAAAGAAGTTCACTAAATAGAACCACAAAAATAAAACCAGAAAATAATTTCCGAGACTTATTTATTAAAGAGAAAAGCACTTGTAAGGCGGGCAGGTTTCATAAACAAATCAACGAGCACACATTGGCCGCCACTTAGTTTACTGCCCGACCTAACGCAATGAGCAGCACACGGTTTACTCTTTTTTTAATCATTTAAGTGATTTAACATAAATAATAATAATAATAATATTAATGAAATAATAAAGAGAATGAAAGAGTTGAAATAGTTTGATCTGGTGAAGCTTGTGTTGTTATATATAGTTGTTTTTTATGTGTCAGGTTAAGAAACGTTGTTTGTCATGTTACCNTTTTTTTTTTTTTTTAGAAAAATCAAATTGACTCAACTTCGAACGTGTTTAATTACTAGTGCATCCCTACCCTATCCCTTCCCCCCTCCTCTTTTCTATTCCACCAGGAAAATAATGTTTTTAGGTTACATTGAAAAAGTCTATAAGAACTTATTTTTTATTGTTACCGATAAGCTGTGGATTGGTCGTATTAATGTGTAAACACAACACCTTTTTGGGGATCTTCAGATCACGTGGTATTCTTAGTGGTTGTCGAAAGAATAAGAATACAATGGGAACAAATTACTGGATAAATAGTACGAGTCTGTCCCAGTGACTGTGTGGTCAAGGAGATCTACTACAGGTTTACAGGACCCTGGTTCTATGCTGTCTGTCCCAGTGGCTGAGTGGTCAGGGAGACAAATACGGACTTTGAAGACAAATAATATAACGGGTCAAGGTGTTATGACTTGGTGGTAGTTGTCAGAAGAACTGTTGGTGTTGTGGTGGTTCATCACACGTGCATTCTATCGTGTAAGTGTTAAAATGAGACGTGGGGAATCCCGCGCGATTCAATCCCCTCTTTTGTGATTTAGCTTGACAATCTTCAAGCTTCCATTGCTCTTCACTTGAAAGCTCGGACGTTCCAAACAACCTCCTTAGTGGGAACGATTCAATACGCTCGAGTGATGATGAAACACTTTCTCTTTGATAAAAACAACTCCATAAAACATCAATCCCTATTCCAATTACAACCTTCAATAATATCTTGTTGGATTCATCCATCTCATTTTCAAAACAAGATTTGTATATATTTTACTTAAATTAATTACTCGTTTGAGGGGAAAAAAAGTTGATTACGTTTAAATAATGATAAATTCCTGTGAATTTGTTATAAACTTCCCACAGGACATTCCAACAATACTTAGTAATATCACGCCAGTCACCTTCTAATGACATTTTCTTGCAAAGAGAAGGGGGGAGGGGGTAGTAAGAGGGTGGAATGATGGACAATAATAATATTTAGCACCGCGTCTTACTACCCGTTCGGATTATAGCCTACGCTTTAAGTACTAATTACGCTAATGGACTAGGAATTAGGAAGGTTGAATTAGAGAAAGTGAACCCGCATTTGCGTGGAGGGAGAGTGGAAAACCATTTAGGAAAAACCACCCCCCAGTTCACCCGACCGAGATTCGAACCTCGATCTCCCCGTCCTTAGCAGTCGAGCTCAACACGACAAGCGCGTTAGCCAACTACGCCACTGAGGCGGGTGAATGACGGACAAGAACGCTCATTTATTCGGTAAAATTAAATTATTTGACTAACAATTATTTGATAAATCCCGCATCTTACTGCCCGTTTTGTAGGTGACCTGGTGGTCTAGGGGTAAGGTGTCAGACTTCTGTGCTGGCGGCCGGGGTTCAATCCTCGGTCCCGGCACAGATTTATCTGATTACCAAACCCTTCCTTCACCTCTGACAAGACATCTTGTGAATGTGGGGAATGCCAGGCCTCCACCGTGGTTCGGATTCCACGTTAAACTGTAGGTCCTTCATTTCATCTCACAATCACCCTACCATTACACATTAGCGTAAGTGCGTATAACCCGAATGGGTAGTAAGACGCGGTGCTAATAATAATAATACTGCCCGTTTGGTAGATATCCACGTACTCACATTGATAGGCGTGGTTATGGGTAAGGTAACATTTAGAGGAAATGTACCCACTTTTGAGTGAAAAGAGAGTGGGGAACCATTTACAAAATCATCGTGTCAGGTGAAGCAGACCAGACGAGACCAACACTTTAATCTGCGCGACCATGGTATGGGTCACAGACTTATTATGTTTAGTTTGCTTACTACACATCGCATTAGATACGAATCAGGTGCTATATTATTACGAAGTGTAGCCACATTTGCGTAGAGGGAATTAGATAAAACGTTTAGGAAAAAATATTTCAATACACCCAGCCAAGATTCGATCCTCGATCTCACTGTCAACGTCAAGTCAGACAAGACCCGACTGACGCCTCTGACCTCATGACCACCAGTGTGGCTATCTTGTGATGGACCTTCTCGATGAATTCTTCCTTCGAAATAGTTTCGAAGGTGATCGGGCCGAAAGACAAGGTCGTGTAAAATATTACTCGCGGAAGAGTCATCAACACCATCCTTTTTTTTCCTGACGTGGGCTCCTGTTGGGCGTCGTCCCAGTGAGTCTGGTCGCAGTCTCGGGTCCCGTTCAGGGCGGAGGAACCCAAACTACTATTTTGTTCTTGTCAAAGAATGTCAACCTGAAAGTTGCGTGGTGGTGGTAGTGGTGTTGTCTTTTTTCTTCTGCCCACTTCTTATGAATGAAACGACACCTCCAGGGGGAGGGGAGGGGGAAGGTAGTAGTGGGAGTGGGAGGGGGACCACTCCCAGCCATTGTTCTTTCACGGAGGCGATGGCGAAACGCAATGGTTGACGAGTTTTACCCCCCTTCCCACTTCTTTTATGTATTGAAATAAAAAATGACAATGAAATGTATTCCGAACATGCTTTCCTTTTGTTTATTTTTTTATTTAATATAATGGTAATAAAGTGTAGACAATAATGGAACACATTCAGGCCGGCATATTCAAGTGCACAAATAATGACTGGTTATGTAGTGTCACCAGGCTCTAGATCTCTCCCTCCTAGGACAGAGAATGTTTGTCAACACACAGATATAACAAACAGACTTTTTGCAACTCCATTGATTGTATAATCCATAGAAGAAATTATCTAGTCTATGCAATTTGAAAGTATTGAAAAAAGCGTGGGCACATGTAGGCCTAGTTGACTTTCTAGGAGGATTCACCTTGAGATTATTCCTAACAACTAGTCACGATATTGCACACATTTCAAGGTAAGTGAATTGAACAAACCGGTGCATGGGAGTTAGACGAGCGGTAAATGTCCCTGGAATGACGTGTCCAGTTAATTGTAACGGGCCAGACTGGTCAGTAAAAATCCCTCAGTAGTGGGTGTAGAGCGAGCGTCTTCAAGGACATGTCGTTACTCCAATACTCCGTACAGTTGCTACACGCGCTGACACGTGGCGGATGATATTAGTACTTTACTCGTATGTTCACATGTTTTCACAGGTTATTGCGTTAGCCTAGAGCCAGGTGCAGAGACATTTCACGCCTCACTCAAGTCACATTTCACTTTCTCATCTGACCATGTGCTGAGATTTTTGTAGTGACATTTACCGCTCTAGCTGGCCATACACGCTCGATTCCAATACCATTCAATATATAAAGTCTGGCCCATTTGTGTCCACCTACAGCGAAATTCGATCGTGTGTAGTGAGAGCTGAGGCAAGTCTGGCCCAGTCAATGGAATCATACTGGGACGTGTGTAGTGAGAGCTGAGGCAAGTCTGGCCCAGTCAATGGAATCATACTGGGACGTGTGTAGTGAGAGCTGAGGCAAGTCTGACCCAGTCAAAGAAATCATACTGGAACGTGTGTAGTGAGAGCTGAGGCAAGTCTGGCCAAGTCAATGGAATCATACTGGGACGTGTGTAGTGAGAGCTGAGGCAAGTCTGACCCAGTCAATGGAATCATACTGGGACGTGTGTAGTGAGAGCTGAGGAAAGTCTGACCCAGTTAAAGAAATCATACTGGAACGTGTGTAGTGAGAGCTGAGGCAAGTCTGGCCCAGTCAATGGAATCATACTGGGACGTGTGTAGTGAGAGCTGAGGCAAGTCTGGCCCAGTCAATGGAATCATACTGGAACGTGTGTGGTGAGAGCTGAGGCAAGTCTGATCCAGATAATGGAATCATACTGGAACGTGTGTGGTGAGAGCTGAGGCAAGTCAGGCCCAGTCAATGGAATCATACTGGAGCGTGTGTAATGAGAGCTGAGGTAAGTCTGGCCCAGTCAATGGAATCATACTTGAACGTGTGTGGTGAGAGCTGAGGCAAGTCTGGCCCAGTCAATGGAATCATACTTGAACGTGTGTGGTGAGAGCTGAGGCAAGTCTGGCCCAGTCAATGGAATCATACTGGAGCGTTTGTAGTGAGAGCTGAGGCAAGTCTGGCTCAGTCAATGTAATCATACTGGAGCGTGTGTGGTGAGAGCTGAGGCAAGTCTGATCCAGATAATGGAATCATACTTGAACGTGTGTGGTGAGAGCTGAGGCAAGTCTGGCCCAGTCAATGGAATCATACTAGAGCGTGTGTAGTGAGAGCTGAGGCAAGTCTGGCCCAGTCAATGGAATCATACTGGAACGTGTGTAGTGAGAGCTGAGGCAAGTCTTGCTCAGTCAATGGAATCATACTGGAACGTGTGTGGTAAGAGCTGAGGCAAGTCTGGCCCAGTCAATGGAATCATACTGGGGTGCGTGTGGTGAGAGCTGAGGCAAGTCTGACCCAGTCAATGGAATCATACTGGGACGTTTGTAGTGAGAGCTGAGGCAAATCTAGCCCAGTCAATGGAATCATACTGGGACGTGTGTAGTGAGAGCTGAGGCAAGTCTTGCTCAGTCAATGGAATCATACTGGAACTTGTGTGGTGAGAGCTGAGGCAAGTCTGGCCCAGTCAATGGAATCATACTGGGACGCGTGTAGTGAGAGCTGAGGCAAGTCTGACCCAGTTAATGGGATCATACTGGGACGTGTGTGGTGAGAGCTGAGGCAAGTCTGGCCCAGTCAATGGAATCATACTGGAACGTGTGTAGTGAGAGCTGAGGCAAGTCTGGCCCAGTCAATGGAATCATACTGGGACGTGTGTGGTGAGAGCTGAGGCAAGTCTGGCCCAGTCAATGGAATCATACTGGGACGTGTGTAGTGAGAGCTGAGGCAAGTCTGGCCCAGTCAATGGAATCATACTGGGACGTGTGTGGTGAGAGCTGAGGCAAGTCTGACCCAGTCAATGGAATCATACTGGAGCGTGTGTAGTGAGAGCTGAGGCAAGTCTGGCCCAGTCAATGGAATCATACTGGGACGTGTGTGTTCTGCCTGATGTCCACTATCAAAGGTATGATCTAGTAATAGATCTGGAAGAAACTTAACCAACCAAAGAGGGTGCATTAAGGCACATCAAGCGATATCCGCTTAAGCACTAATAGGCTGGAGGGAGGAAGGTAGAGTTGGGAGGAAATATACCAGGATTTTAATAGCTAGATTCTACTTATATCTGCTTAAAGATAAAGTTGAAGGTTGGCGTTATTTTCGGGTTGATCCGAAACAGCACTGACTTTCATTAAAGTTGCGAAATGTCCAATAACTTGTGATCACTCTGTTACAAAAGTATCACCCAACATGCTGCTCACTAATGGAATATTTCTTCATCCCATTAGAAGGTGGGGTGTAAACGATTGATCCAGAATGGTAATACTCTATAATGTAATTAAAATAACTTCGAAATAAAAGAAACAAACTTTATGACCAGCTCCTGAGTTTAAGAAAGAGATAACATATTTTGTAGCAAGCTTTCATAAATTATTAGTGTGCAACTGGTATTCATGTTCATCGCTATTAAAAAGTCATAGAAGTGACCGTAACTCTTCCAAAACGCGAAGTCTTCATTAAGAGAAAATAAGAGACCATCAACATGAATTAAAAAAGGAAAGAATCCGAACGTGTTTTAACGAGATCACTTAAATGCAGGGCACGCGTATACCATGGGTAGTTACTGGAATTTTCCTGGGTTGAGGTGAGGAAACATGGACCAGTGCATACATGTGAATTCATCTTCTTGCTTCATGACCCAGTGTAGAAACGGGAAGATGTCTTCTTTCTTCCTGAAACAATGCATACTTGTGAAAACGTATTCTTGATTCATAGATCAGTGCAGACACGTGAAGACGTCATCTTGCTTTATGAATCAGTGCAGTCATGTAAAGACATATTGTTGTTTCATTAAACAGTGCAGACATATTAAGGCCGTATTACTTCTCCATGGACCGGTATATACATGTGCAGACATATTATTGCCTCGTGGACCAGTGTAGACATGTGAAGTCATCTTATTATTTCATGAACCAGTGCAGACATGCGAAGTTGTCTTTTTGATTCATGAACCAGTGCAAACACTTAAAGTCGTCTTGAATTTGGTCCAACGATAGATGCAAGTACAGTATTGAAGAAGGGTTTGACTTAGAACAAGTTCAACTGCTGTGGTTGACCAAAGTTGGGTTTCATTGTGTGAAATAGTTAAAGTATTACATGACTATATTCAATGGTTTAGTTTAGGCCTAACAACTCTCCAAACTCCAATTAAATTTTCCTGATCGTTAAATTTCCTCGGTTTTACAAATGGTTCCTTTTCCCGATTGCAAATATTCACTAAGCAGTAAGGGATAAAATAAAACAATGATTCCTTTATGAATAAATGGAACACATATTTTAATATGATTGTGATAATATGTATATATATATATAAAAACACGGTAGATATATTTAGATAATATTTGAACAGCTGAATATTTTATTAGTTAAAATATAAATCGACTTATATTAATGGGACAGATGAATTGTTATTTTTATATAAAACTCACCTTACATGTTTATTTAGTCTCTTCACCCTTCCTCCCACATCTTTACCTTATTGTACGGTGACATTATTTAGGATGTTCACCATTCATGGTTGGCTTTAGGGTGGTTAATCAACTTTAATTTCTTAAGTTGTTTCCAGTAGAAGGTTGTGATAAATAAAAACAAGACCAGTCTTTGAAAACAGCTATCTTGAAATGAGTTTCACAGTCTTTCGAATAGAGCCATCAAAATGAGTAGTCTGGTTCTGAAATGACTTAAAACGAGATTGAGATGTAGAATGCTGTCTTTGAGAGGAACACATTCATACTTTTTAAACGAAAAGTCACTAATACGATGTGGCAAACATGAAAGTTCCACCGACATTCAAATAAACCTGATCTCGGTTGGATCACACACATTTAATTTATAGTCTGGTTTTATTAACAATAATCATTAATGAAGACACTTTTCCAACCAGAATCCTACAATATAGTAGCAACAAACAAAATGTTCGACTTGTTTTAGTTTATTGACAACAATAATGAACACAACATAATATTTTATTATGACTTATCATGTGGTTGTTTTAAAGCCATTCTAAAACAAAGGTTATCTGAATAATTCTACCGGGTGACCTGGTGGTCTAGGGGTAAGGTGTCAGACCTCTATGCTGGCGGCCGGGGTTCAATCCTCGGTCCCAGCACAGATTTATCTGATTTCCAAACCCTTCCTTCACCTCTGACAATACATCTTGTGAATGTGGGGAATGCCAGGCTGCCACCGTGGTTCGGATTCCACGTTAAACTGTAGGTCCTTAATTTCATCTCACAATCACCCTACCGTTACATATTAGCGTAAGTGCGTATAACCCGAACGGGTAGTAAGACGTGGTGCTAATAATAATAATAATAATAATAATAATAATAATAATAATAATAATAATAATAATAATAATAATTCTACCTTAAAATTGTTTTAAATGATTACTTACAGCACTATGATTATTGATGTCTTAATCGGGAGAGGGGGGGGAAGTATTGTCGAGGAAGCCTACCTGTCCACAACAATCCTGGATATTGAGTCTGACACTTTATTCCACATGACTATCAAAATCATTTAATATAGGCTCATTATAATCTTAATTGACACTTTATAGATTCATACCATATACGAATGTATGAGCTGGGATTTGATAAAGCGTGGTCGAGTGGTCAAAGAAAGGACTGGCAAACACTTTCGAGAGCACGTGGCCAACATACAGATATTTTGCGGATAAATTCTGTCATGGTCGCAAAGAAATGTTGAGGAGTGAAATGGATTATTAGATTTATTCATTATTATTATATACTATATTATTACATGGCAAACTTTTATCATTAAATTATAAAGTATGAATATATGTTTTTATTTGAAAAATGAGATAGCTAGAGAACACAAATGTTGAAACATTACTAGGAAATATATTTAACGTTGCCTTTTTTTGTTAAAATCATTACTGTATCCAGCCTGTGTCCTCGGTCAGTCTTTTATTCAAGCCATTTATTTTCTTACCTCTACCGGCTTGATAGGGCTGTCAGGCACAACATCCAGTCCCCGTTCGTTAACTCCTCACTGCGAACGGGTAAACCCCCATTTCACAAATAATAAATTTTTCGGCCATGTCTGGAATCAAACCCAGGATCCTTAGCTGGGTAAACAGAGTGACTAGGCTAAGGTATCGAATAATGGTAGCCTCTGATTTGTTATAAATAATAACTTTTTACTTTACTTGTTAATGATTTATAGCAATAATATACTGTACTTCACAAGATAGAAAGTTATTGAAGTGAGAAAATTAATAAAATTGTGTTTTACTGGTTGGGCAACGCACCATGGACTATGTCAGAAACTCTTGACGCGTGCCATAGTCTGGCCATCCCTGGTTTTAGGCGTCAGTGCCGCAATATATTGGATTGGTGGGGATGGCTGAATTCAGGGTTTGATTCCCGGTTGGCTGTCGAGAGCTTGCTTTATCTCATTTTTATCGCCACTCTCCTCCACATAAATGTTAGTATATCTGTTTTAAACTCTCTTCCTCTTCCTTACTTGATTAACGTAACCCTAAGGGTTGGGCTAAAAAATGCGAAAAACATTTTTTATGTATTAAAGTATTATTTTATCTTGTAGTTCTTCAGGTGCTTATCACGAGGGGACTAGGTACTAGTGTTTTACCACTTCTAGAATAGAACCAAAGATTATCTGAGACCGACGATAGACGTTGCCTCAATTTCAACCATTTGTGGCCACGGCTGAGGATATTTTGACGTCCCAATGATTGTACCTGATTCAAACCCCTGCTGATGACGTCACAGTGAATGTGCCTGATGCGAGTCTCTGTTGATGACGGGACAGTGACCGTGTCTGACGTAAGGCCCATGCTGATTACGTCACAGTGATTTGCCTGATGCAAGTCCCTTGACGATTACGTCTCAGTGATCGTACATGAGGCAAGTCCCCTGATGATACCATCACAGTGATCGTGACCGAGGCAAGTCCTCTGCTGATGACGTCACAGTGATCGTGCCCGAGGCAAGTCCCCTGCTGATGACGTCACAATGATCGTGTCTTATGCAAGTACCTTGATGATGACATCACAGTGATTTGTCTGAGGCAAGTCCTATGCTGTTGACATCACAGCGATCGTGTCTAAGTCTCCGTCCGGCCAAGAGGAACAAACGACAGGATTTAGTGACCCTTGACATTGCACCACACCAGCCCCTGAACCTCTTGTTACCTCCACCCTTTGATTCCTGACTACTGGCACTGGACCTCTTGTTACCTCCCCCTTTTGATTTCTGACTACTGGCACTGGACCTATTGTTACCTCCACCCTTTGATTCCTGACTACTGGCACTGGACCTATTGTTACCTCCACCCTTTGATTCCTGACTACTGGCACTGGACCTATTGTTACCTCCACCTTCTGATTTCTGACTACTGCCACTGGACCTATTGTTACCTCCACCTTCTGATTCCTGACTACTGGCACTGGACCTATTGTTACCTCCACCTTCTGATTCCTGACTACTGGCACTGGACCTCTTGTTACCTCCCCCTTTTGATTTCTGACTACTGGTACTGGAACTATTGTTACCTCCACCTTCTGATTTCTGACTACTGCCACTGGACCTATTGTTACCTCCACCTTCTGATTCCTGACTACTGGTACTGGACCTCTTGTTACCTCCACCTTCTGATTCCTGACTACTGCCACTGGACCTATTGTTACCTCCACCTTCTGATTCCTGACTACTGGCACTGGACCTCTTGTTACCTCCACCTTCTGATTCCTGACTACTGGTACTGGACCTCTTGTTACCTCCACCTTCTGATTCCTGACTACTGGTACTGGACCTATTGTTACCTCCACCTTCTGATTCCGGACTACTGGTACTGGACCTTCTTCTGCAGACTAATCATCGTAGGGAGAACCTTATTTAAAGGTCAGAATAGTTACTAGAAATACTGTCATATATTCATACGTCAAGTAATACGATCTGCAGTTGTTGCTTTTGATAGATACTATCAATACATATAAATTAACAACATGAATAGTACTAAAATGTTATCAATGTGGGCCACAACAAAATATGTTTGTATTTTATAAAGGGACCTCTCTATTGAAATTAGACTGTACACTCTGAAAGGTATCAAACCTACCCTGGTGGATTACACTTTGACCCCATATTACAAGCTGTAACATAATGAAACTACACAAGGTAAGGTCTAGGCCGAGTGCACTAGGGCTAATTTCCTACGTGTGTTTACTATACAGAGGTTTCCCTATTCTCTCTCCACGCTAGTGAGAGTCCACTAAGAAATCACCTAACTCTTACTTGTCCTTTCTTTTTGGAAAATATCCTTTCTCCTTGCTATTTCTCATGAGATTGGCAGTTTTTCTTGTTGGCCCCGCGTCTAACTACAGTCAACTCTCGATTCTACGACCTTTCACGGTTCCCTGGAAAAGGGTCGTTATTTCGAAGGGGTCGTTATTGGAATTTTAACAGATTTGGTTCCACCCCTGACCTTCATACGAAAAAATTGCATTTTTTAGACAACAAATATTGTGGGTCATCAAAAATCGTTCACAAAATCCAATCAAAAACGTAACCAAATCAAAATAACAATGTTAAACAATAGCATGGGTCGTCAAAAATTATTCACAAAATCAAACCAAAATAGTAACCAAATCGAGAATCGAAATAACAATGGCAAAAGCAAGCCTGGCGCGTGATGTAGCGGCAGTCGCGCGCAGGGAAACATTGTCTTGTTTGTGGGAGGGGGTGGACAGAGTCAAGTGTTATTGGCTGGCATTGATGAGGTGGTGTCTATTTTTATACCTGACCCACCCCAG
>CABFVZ010004500.1:11502-26425 GCA_902151445.1 Timema monikensis | reverse complement strand
CCCCCCCCCCACACACACTTTTAAAAATTCAAGTTTTTATGATTGCAATCGTTTGTTCTTTGTTTGTTTTGTTTTGGTAGGCCCACAAATAATATGTTTACACTAGGAGGGGGTAGTAAGACGCAGTTATAATAATAATATAATACTTGCTAGAGTTTTTTTTAAAGCAGATATCGATCGCATTTGGAATATACCTTTAATATTAGGGCTAGAATAAAAATCATGATTTAGGCTCAATATATGAACATTTAGTATCTATATATCAAGCTTAAAGGACATCCACTTAACCCTTTTGGCCACAATCCCAGGTAGAGACAGAAAAACAGACATTATAAGACACAATTTTGTTTTTTAGTTCGGGGGCACATAAAACGACGTAAAAATTTTAATGATTGCAATACTTTCTCTTTATGAAGAAGTGAAACTAGATCTATTCACATCATCCAGGAAAGCTAATATTCAAAAACTTGTTTTGAGTGACAGCTTTATCTAATGGATGAACTAATTTTAATTATTTTTTGTAATAACTTGGGAGAATGTGGATAATATATGCACATTTCCGCAGACAATATAAAGATGTAGTTGGCAGAGGGTGTGGTGATAACCACATGACCACGTCGCAGCTATGTCAGGTGGGCGTAACTACATCCGTCCCTTGCTTCACTGACTTCAGATGATCGTAAAGTAATTAAAGAGAGATATTAGGACTGGTCTACTACATTTTTAAGCGTGAAATATACTTAAAAATACAGAAATAAGTTATTCATATATTCAAATAATAATTTTAAGAACTGTTCTTTACAAATCAATTTAAAAAAAGCAATTTCCTTGATAGAGTGTACAAAAAATTGTAACCGAATTCTTTTTAACTCACATTTTGTATGATTATTATTTTATTTGATAGAGTGTGATAGAGTAAATTTAGTTTTATATGAGGGGCATCAAACATGTAAAAAAAAAAAAGCTCAGTGGGATCCAAAATGTCCCATCAGATTAAAATAAAAGACAAAATATTTTTAAATTCATCCTTCCTCTGAAAACTTGGTTTAAATCATGACTAAATAATAATAAAATATTACTCGTATTTAAAATAAATATGATAAATACATGAGAACACATTAACAAGCTTAGGAAAATCGGTTAATTTTTACATTGATTTTCACCTATATTTTTCATACGTTGAAACTGACTATAAGTTGTCAGCGTAGATTTTTTAAATTCCGCCGTTTGAAACCTTAGTTCCGTCAGTGACGTGTCTGCCTGATGAGCTAAGGGTCCCGGGATCAATTCCCAGTATGATTAAAACATGTATCATTGGGGAAATATGAGTTTCTCCTTTCACAGTGATCAATTAACGGCCAGGTCTATTATTATTATTATTATTATTATTATTATTTAGCACCACGTCTTACTACCCGTTTGGGTTATACGCTGGCCAGGTCTAGCTGTCATGTCTGTTCTACATTTAACTTAGCTTATTACTCTTGGTTGTGATATGACAAGTTAGTTTATAAAGTGTACGTTAAACACTCAAAATAAAATAATAAAAACATATTTTATCTTATCTTACTACCCATCCAAGCTGTAAGCAGTGGAACCGTAATGTTTTAATTTGGGGGGTAAAAATAATCATGTGCTTTTATAGGGGATAACATTTTTGAGATAAAAAAAAAGACCAGAAAAATGTAATACAGCTGTCCCTCACACTACGCGATTGATTGGTTCTGATAAATAATCGCGTAACACATGAAAACGTAGGTGCATTTACTTTAACATGAGTGATATAGGGATTACTCCAAAGGAAAAAAGTAAATAAAAAACCTAAAACTTTTAAATGATGCCATTTTTATTAACTTGTCGAACTAGTACGATGCTTTAGGTAACCTACACCTATTGTCAATCTTAAATTCCCTGAAATTTGTAACTAAACACAATTTATAATACATTTATCTGATTAATACAATGCTACAAGTACACTTACTGTTAATCTTCAATCGCATGATAAATTAACTGGATTTGGCAAATCTGGATTATCACTATCTTGGTCTTGACGGAAGGCTTTTGCTCTCTTGATGGCCCTTGAACGGGAAGCTCTTGCTCTCTTGACGGCACTTGAACGGGAAGCTCTTGATCTCTTGAAGGTCCTGGGACGGTAAACTCTTGATCTCTTGAAGGTCCTGGGATGGTAAGCTCTTGCTTTCTTGATGGTACTTGAATGGGAAGCTCTTGATCTCTTGAAGGTCCTGGGACGGTAAGCTCTTGCTTTCTTGATGGCACTTGAACGGGACGCTCTTGATCTCTTGAAGGTCCTGGGATGGTAAACTCTTGATCTCTTGAAGGTCCTGGGACGGTAAGCTCTTGCTTTCTTGATGGTACTTGAATGGGAAGCTCTTGATCTCTTGAAGGTCCAGGGACGGTAAGCTCTTGCTTTCTTGATGGTACTTGAATGGGAAGCTCTTGATCTCTTGAAGGTCCTGGGACGGTAAGTTCTTGATCTCTTGAAGGTCCTGGGACGGTAAGCTCTTGCTTTCTTGATGGTACTTGAATGGGAAGCTCTTGATCTCTTGAAGGTCCTGGGATGGTAAGCTCTTGATCTCTTGAAGGTCCTGGGTTGGTAAGCTCTTGCTCTCTTGATGGCACTTGAACGGGAAGCTCTTGATCTCTTGAAGGTCCTGGGATGGTAAGCTCTTGCTTTCTTGACAGCCCTGGGTTGGTAAACTCTTGCTCTCTTGACGGCACTTGGAAGGTAAGCTCTTGATCATTTGAAGGTCCTGGGACGGTATGCTCTCTCTCTCTTGAAGGCGCTGGGATGGTAAGCTCTTGCTGGGATGAATGCCCTAGGATGGTAGGCTCTTTCTCCCTTGAAGGCCCTTGGATGGTAGGCTTTAGCTATTTTGAAGACCTTTGGACGGTAAGCTCCAGCTCTCTTGAAGGCCTTGAAATGGTAAGCTTTTGCTGTTGTGAAGGGCTGGGTATTAGACCGACGATTTTAAACTTCTTTGTTGAAATGGTCAAGATTCAACTGATGGGCAGCATTCATCTTCTCTCTATAGATTGCTTTGTAGCAAGCTAAAGAACTCTGAATCTCTCTGGCAGCTTTAGCCCTTCTATTCATCTTAGGGTCATTATCTTCAATGATTATATTGCACTGTAAATGTGCTTAAAATATTCAGCAATTTGTTTTGTTGAAAGTTGTTTGATAGGCTCAACAACATAGGGCTCTTCCTCTTCATCATTTATGCCATTCTCCATTTCCAGAAAATATTCATAAGTGAATTTTGTTGAGTGGGATTGGAGCAATTCATCCACATTTGCCTGATCTATGTCCTCAAATTTAACATTTTGCTATGTTAACGATGTCATGTCTTGAATCGGAAAGCTCATGTTCAGGATCAAACTCATGAGAATCAGAAACTTCAGGCCAAATATTTTTCCAAATTTCTTTAATATAAGACTGTTTATCTTCTGCCTATGCATTTCCAATGTTGTAAATACCTCCCCCCTAACACCAAACTCTACAGTAAATATCATTGCCTTCACTGAAATGTGCGTGCACAAAGTCACGCCACCACCGCTCAGGGTGATTGCAAAATTACAGCTGACCAGGCATTATTTTTTAATTTCTTAATCGCGTTATAGCGAAAATGCGTAAAGTGAGATCACGTGTAATGAGGGATACCTTTATTTAATGGTCCCTTTGTGCATTTTTCTAATTTATTTTAGTCATTTCAAACTTTGAAATTAATACATACAAAACAAATAAAGAAAAATTATATTTGATGCGGCTCAACTAAAAATTATGAAACACTGAAAATTAAAGTAGGCTTACATACAATTTTATCCTATATTTGTTACTAGATACAAACCCACTAACAAGTTTTGCAATTTCAATTTGATTGAGCCTCTCGGGGAATATAGTATACATTGCCTCATCGTGGAGCGAAGATAGTCTTTTATGAGTCCAAGAATTGAAAAACTTCTTTCTGCAATAGCTGATGAAGCTGGTATCACTATCAGAGTTTTCAAAATCTCTTCAGTGTGTGCTCCAAGCACATTACAGTTTTATTATGTTAAATTAGTGTGAACATTGTATCTTGCCTCAATAAGATGTTTACATTATCTAAAAGTTTTACTATATTATTTTGGGGTTAAAAATAATACCTTTACCCCCCTCAATTTTTGGGGTGGTGGTAAAATTTGACCCCGTACCTCTCCGTTCCTGCGTCACTGGCTGTAAACATGTTTACACTAAATATAAATTGATGATGAAAGGTATCATTTTAAATTGATACAACTTTCGATCAAAATCTTGGGTTCCCATTTGACAATGATGGAATTCCTCTTGATGTAGGTTTCACACTTGACGCCCATTATAATTAGCGGGTTTAAGGACTCTCTACGACAGGATGATTATAACATTACCATCGAACCTTACAAAACATAATCTTCAATAGGTAGACGCATGGAAGGCTAGGTTTTGTTAGGTTGGCTTGTAATTAATAACATATATATTTTATTATAATGATTAGTTAAAACAATTGTTTAGTGTATATAGTTTAATATTTTAATTTAATTTAATTTTTACAGTTTTATAGGTAAACATTCTTAAATTACATTCCCTTTCTTTTGGTAACGTCATGTCATCACCTTGCCCCTTTCTCCTGGTGACGTCATGTCATCCCCCGTTTGATGTCCCCTTTATCCTAGTGACGTCATGTCATCCCCCGTTTGATGTCCCCTTTATCCTAGTGACGTCATGTCATCCCCCGTTTGATGTCCCCTTTCTCCTGGTGACGTCATGTCATCCCCCGTTTGATGTCTCCTTTCTCCTGGTGACGTCATGTCATCCCCCGTTTGATGTCCCCTTTCTCCTGGTGACGTCATGTCATCCCCCGTTTGATGTCCCCTTTCTCCTGGTGACGTCATGTCATCCCCCGTTTGATGTCCTCTTTCTCCTGGTGACGTCATGTCATCCCCCGTTTGATGTCCCCTTTATCCTAGTAACGTTATGTCTACGCGTTTTATATCTACAGTCCATTTTTCATAGGCAAGGCCTTAACTGACCACTTGAAAAGTTATTAGATCTACTCTTACTTATTCATACGTCAATTTATGTGATCTGCATCTGTCACTTTTGATATATGTTATTAATAAATAATAACTATAAAATAACAACAGTAATATAAATGAATCGGATAGCCGAAGCTATCATCTAAGCATTTTAGTGAGGATAGCACCTCTTAGATATCATATTCTGAAAATTGTAAAATGACACCTGGTCCCAGGTTCGATTCCCGTGTCCAGGTGTCATTTTTCAATTTTCAGAATATAATAGTAATATAGTAAAATGTTATGAATACGAACAGCAAAAACTATATTTGTATTTTTAAAAGGGCCTTCATTTAAAAATTAGAGTGTAGCAACATATTAATTGCTTTAGCAAACTCAGATCAAATAAGGCAATAGTGATATAATATTTGATCCTTTATTATTATTATTTTGATGGTAATTTACTATATTATTACGGTGAACAGAAAATAAGTGACAGTGTTGATGAGGGTAAATTTGGTAGAATTGCACATATGTTTGCCTAGAGAAAATAGTAAAACCAATTTGTAGAAGAATTTTAACCAATAAGGTTTGATCCACAGCCTCCCAAGTCAAAGTCATGGGTGATAACAGCTCGCCTAATACTGTCGGTTTATGTGACGTGTGGCAAGATCTTAAGTGTGTTTTTTTTCTAAAAATACGAGCTCCAATAAAACTTGACAGTTCTTTTGTTTAGTGATCAAAGTGTTTAGTGGGTGGTTGCGCATGAGGAATAAGGGGAAAAGGGGGTTAGACGACGAGGGGGTAGCAAGGGAATAGTTGGCGCCTGCGCACACCTTCCGTCGGCCAGAACGGAATGTCTTTGACGGGCCTCTTAAGACGTTGGCCTAAAGGCTAATAAATGGTTCCTCACTGTGAGAGTAGGACTTAGATCTTCTTCTCTCTAATGACACATAGCTTCTTTTGTATCGGCACATCTTAATTTGAGGGTAATTATAAACTGGAGGCTTTTAGAGTGCGAACATAATGGAGGGGGAGAATGAACCTCTTATTCTCACCGCTATCAAGAGAGACTTAGTGCTGACCGTGGAGGAGCTGGTGCTTCACTAAACAAACTCTGAGAGACTTTGGATCTAAACCAGTCGGGGTAACGATCTCATCTTGTGGAGGTTACAACTCTTGTCTCGAGACCTAGTCGCTAGCGAAGTTACAACTCTTCTCTCGAGAGCTAGTTGCTAGCGCAGTTACAACTCTTCTCTCGAGACCTAGTTGCTAGCGCAGTTACAACTCTTCTCTCGAGAGCTAGTTGCTAGCGCAGTTACAACTCTTCTCTCGTGAGCTAGTTGCTAGCGCAGTTACAACTCTTCTCTCGAGACCTAGTCGCTAGCGAAGTTACAACTCTTGGGGCTATGTGAAAATACCGGGAATTATGTAGGGGTAGTTTAGGGTGTACTTTAACAAAAAAAAGTTCCTTTTGATTATTATTTTATAAACTAGAAACGGGTGGCCACGTGGTCTAAGGAGTCAGTCATGTAATAGACTGAATTAACCGTTACTAGTTCTACTCTTGATTAGATGCATTGGACGTTGGTCCTCCATATGAGATCTACACACAGTTTTTCCATCCTTTATCCACATATATGCGGGTTCCTCTTATTTTCCAAGCGGGACTCGAATCCTGATTGCTAACTCGAGAGTGTCACCTTCTAGAGAGATCATTCAACCACCGGGGTGGCTTTTGGATAAATGTCCCAGCAGAGTGGGCAACCATTGATGAAAAAAAATCACCTTAAGTATAACCGACTGGGATTCGATCCCCTAACTCCACGTCACAGATAAAAACCAAACCAGGGAGCCATACATTTAATCGGCGTGCCCACGGATCCGGGTCCAAACGAGAATAAGACACCCCACATTAACACGAGCAATTCCAAGAAGAGGGTTTTCCTTCTCCCTCCAAGCCATGCACGTCAGGGCGGCATCAAAACAATGCAATGGAGGGGAATAGCGACGGAATTAAGACCGAGATCTAACTTATGTAACTGACCACAATAAAAACAACACGAGAGTTCTCGTAGCAGACAAACTTGACGCAAACAAAGGGCGGGGGAGAAAGTGAAACCGACAATAACAATATGTTAACAGGAAACCTAAAGAGAGTCTCGGTTTTATGAGGTGTTGGTGTGTGTTTCTAATAAGAACAAGTTGAGCCGGAGCAAAGAAGACGTTACTGGTTAGCGTGTTCACTTGTCTTCATTGATATTTGGGAAGATGTACTCTCTGTTACGATAACATGAGACATAGGGAGATGTACCTGTTTCAATAACATGTGATACATAGGGAGATGTTACTCTCTGTTTCAATAACATGTGATACATAGGGAGATGTACTCTCTGTTTCAATAACATGTGAGACATAGGGAGATGTACTCTCTGTTACAATAACATGATACATAGGGAGATGTACTCTCTGTTACAATAACATATGATACATAGGGAGATGTACTCTCTGTTTCAATAACATGTGATACATAGGGAGATGTACTCTCTGTTTCAATAACATGTGATACATAGGGAGATGTACTCTCTGTTACAATAACATGTGAGACATAGGGAGATGTACTCTTTGTTACAATAACATGTGAGACATAGGGAGATGTACTCTCTGTTACAATAACATGTGATACATAGGAAGATGTACTCTTTGTTATAATACTATGTGAGACATAGGGAGATGTATTCTCTGTTTCAATAACATGTGAGACATAGGAAGATGTACTTTCTGTTACAATAATATGAGCCATAGAGAGATTTACTCTTTGTTACAATAACATGTGAGACATAGGTAGATGTAGGCTACGCTCTGTTTCAATAACATATGACAGGAATTTTTAAAGTTCTACAAATGTTTATAAATGTTACTTGGGGAGTTATCCCCTTGTTATGAAATGCCCATTAAGACTCTATACCACTTAAAATCCTAGTTAAGTTGAGATTCTTCCATTGTAAAATAATTTAGTTGATACTGCCTTGTTGTGTTCGAACCAAGGTATAGGGTCTATATTGGTATTCATCACATGGTATTACAGAAATTGCACATTTGCAGTTTACCCTAGTTTCGTTCAAACTATTGACATCAGGGGGCTTCTGATGGGTTGTTGTCGTGGTAATCAAGGCTTAGTTGTGACTGTACCAGTTAACTGTTCACTACCCTTCACTACCTCTTTGTATAGCCACATAAATAATACAAACTAATGACTGTAAATTAGCTTTAAAAGGCAAGTTTACTAGTATAGTCTTATCAAGCACTGCTAGCCTTGGTAACAACCCACTAGAGGGAACAGTTTAATGGCACAATCCTGTCAAGCACTGCTAGCCCTGTTAACAACCCACGAGAGGGTAGTTTACTGGTACAGTCCTAGCAAGTGTTGCTTGCCCTGGTAACAATCCACTAGAGCAGTGGTTCCCAAACTGGGGTTCACAAAATCTTGCAAGGTGTTCACCAAAATATTTCTGTAATGGCGGATTTTTGCAGCACTTTGTGAGAAAATGGTAATCATTTACAACTGTTTATCGTCTCACACTGAAGTCAGGTAATTATCTCGAGGTAGAACTCTTACAAGATTGTTTGAACTTTCTTACCAACCATCCCTTTCATAAAGCAAAGTGCATGCAAGATCAAATGTGGTTTCAGACTTTAATCTATTTGGCAGACATTTTTTTTTTCAAAAAAAAAAATGATCGGTTTAACCCTAACTCTTCAGGGGTCAAATAACAACGTTTTTACTGTGCAAGACCATATAGAGTCGTTTATTAAAAAAAAAATAACTTTTGGGAAATGTGTTTAGTTAGCAATCACCCTTCATGACGCGTGAGTGAAAAAGAGCATCTCCTTGAATTTTCTACTGATTTTAAATTAAAGAAAAGCTATAAATCTTTGTCATTAATTGGATTCTGGTTAAGTTTAAAGGAGGAGTTCTCGTTGTTAGCGAATAAAGCTATTACAGGTTTGGTACCATTTTATTCTACTTATTTGAGTGAGAAGTCTCTTTATTCACATGCCTATAAAAAATAAATACAGAAACAGGCTCAATGTTGAAAGTGACTTGAGGCTTTATTTATTGTCTGTGGTCCTGACTGTAAGCTGTGCCATCCAGAGCAAGCGAATCCTTCTCACCAAGTCACGTGAAGAGGTAAGTAGCTGTTAAACCTTGTTAAAAAAGTTTTTAAACTTAAATCGGCATGGAATTCTGGGATTAAAGGAGAGTATTTCGCTTATGTCAAAGCAGCAATTTCCAATACCACTTTAGTATACATGTAAAATGTGATAATATTGTGACAGTAAAGATAAGAAAATGATACTACAGTACTTTGATTATTTAATTTCAGTTTTAACTTTTAAAACAAATGCACAGTTATTATTTCATTATATTTGGTAAAGTATCCCAAAGTACCTACCGAGCTATAGTAGGTTAATTTAAAGGGATTAAACATTTTTATTACAATTAATAACCAAGTTTAATAAAAACTAGGTATAAAATTAAGTGCGTGGCTATGTATATTTACCAAGGGGTTCGTGCAACTCAGATGATTGTGAAAGAAAGGGGTTCGCGAGTCGAGAAAGTTTGGGAACCGCTGCACTAGAGGGAACAGTTTACTGATACCGTCCTGTAAAGCACTGCTAGCCCTGGTAACAACCCACGAGAGGGAACAGTTTAATGGTACAGTCCTGTCAAGGGTTGCTTGCCCTGGTAACAACCCACGAGAGGGAACAGTTTACTGATACAGTCCTGTCAAGCACTGCTAGCCCTGGTAACAACCCACGAGAGGGAACAGTTTACTGATACAGTCCTGTCAAGCACTGCTAGCCCTGGTAACAACCCACGAGAGGGAACAGTTTACTGATACAGTCCTGTCAAGCACTGCTAGCCCTGGTAACAACCCACGAGAGGGAACAGTTTACTGATACAGTCCTGTCAAGCACTGCTAGCCCTGGTAACAACCCACGAGAGGGAACAGTTTACTGATACAGTCCTGTCAAGCACTGCTAGCCCTGGTAACAACCCACGAGAGGGAACAGTTTACTGATACAGTCCTGTCAAGCACTGCTAGCCCTGGTAACAACCCACGAGAGGGAACAGTTTACTGATACAGTCCTGTCAAGCACTGCTAGCCCTGGTAACAACCCACGAGAGGGAACAGTTTACTGATACAGTCCTGTCAAGCACTGCTAGCCCTGGTAACAACCCACGAGAGGGAACAGTTTACTGATACAGTCCTGTCAAGCACTGCTAGCCCTGGTAACAACCCACGAGAGGGAACAGTTTACTGATACAGTCCTGTCAAGCACTGCTAGCCCTGGTAACAACCCACGAGAGGGAACAGTTTACTGATACAGTCCTGTCAAGCACTGCTAGCCCTGGTAACAACCCACGAGAGGGAACAGTTTACTGATACAGTCCTGTCAAGCACTGCTAGCCCTGGTAACAACCCACGAGAGGGAACAGTTTACTGATACAGTCCTGTCAAGCACTGCTAGCCCTGGTAACAACCCACGAGAGGGAACAGTTTACTGATACAGTCCTGTCAAGCACTGCTAGCCCTGGTAACAACCCACGAGAGAGAACAGTTTACTGATACAGTCCTGTCAAGCACTGCTAGCCCTGGTAACAACCCACGAGAGGGAACAGTTTACTGATACAGTCCTGTCAAGCACTTCTAGCCCTGGTAACAACCCACGAGAGGGAACAGTTTAATGGTACAGTCCAGTCAAGCACTCCTTGCCCTGGTAACAACCCACGAGAGGGAACAGTTTAATGGTACAGTCCTGTCAAGGGTTGCTTGCCCTGATGACAACCATCTCTGGGCACGCTGGCTAATTGTCATACTCATATAGTCTGGTTTGCTGGTAAAGGGGAGATCAGGGTTTGAATCCCATCTGGGTGTGTTGAAGTTTTTTTTTAACTAAATGGTTTCCCAAATGAATGTGTAAGAAAGAAGAAGATAAAGTATGTGTTCCTGTGTGTGTCTGTAAGAGAGACAATACATGTGTGTGTGTGAAAGAGAGAGAGCGAGTGTGCATGTGTGAAAAGATGCGGGTGTGGTCCAAGCAGCCTCCACACTCCTCTCATTAGAACTCATTAGCACCTTCAGGTCTGACTTTGCCCCCCGACCTTTGCGTGCCCGACACACACACACACACACACACACACACACAAGCAGTGTTGCCACACCTGACAACACCTTCCCCAGAGCACACGCCTTCAATATTTCAACCAAACATTGCCAGAAATCGAGGCTCAAACTCCAGCTGGATATACCGAGGGGGATTTCCATAGATGATTTTCCCCTCTCCCTCCACGCAAATTCTGATAGATTTCCTCTAAATCCTAATTTCTCCATCTCTATCCCGTTTTGTTTAAATATGTGGCTAGCCCGGTTAGATAGTAAGACAAGTTGTAAGAAAACACTTTAAACCTTTCAGAACGGGTGTATTTGTGTTTCTGAGCCGAGATTTCATCGTCAACGTCACCAATAAAAGTTGCAAACGGCCGCACTTGGCGCGGGGTGATTTATTTTTTGCTGCACTCGCCTCTATTCGCAACCACCTGCCCCATTCGACCGTCGTGACGTGAGTTATTCTCGTCAACTCGCTCAAAGGGTGAGGGATATTCGCGATCGTTAAGTTTGCCGTCACTAAAGGAACTTAATCCAAGGTTGGTACAACTTGTCAGGAAATGTTTTAAGCTCTGGATTAACTCTCTTTGATGTAGCCTGTTTATCTCCTGCTTTGCTCTGGATCGGCTCGGTCAAGGGCCTTGATACACTCCTTGGGGCTTGCATCTGGCCCCCAAGCGAGCTTAAAATATTTGTTAGTAGTTTATTTTTGTCACTGTCTCTTACTACCCGTTCGTATTATACGCATATGTAATATTATTATTATTATTATTATTATTATTATTATTATTATTTATTAGCACCGCGTCTTACTACCCGTTCGGGTTATACGCACTCACGCTAATGTGTAATGGTAGGGTGATTGTGAGATGAAATGGAGGACTTACAGTTTATCGTGGAATCCGAACCACGGTGGAGGCCTGGCATTCCCCACATTCACAAGATGTCTTGTCAGAGGTGAAGGAAGGGTTGGGTATTCAGATAAATCTGTGCCGGGACCGAGGATTGAACCCCGGACCCCCAGGTCACCTAACTCATATGTATTAATTACGTTAGTGTGTTAAGGATGAAGAAGAATGAAAGTGTAGCTGCAATTGCATGACGGGAGAGTTTTAAAGTCATTATTAAGGGGAAAAAAACCACTCTCAATACACACGACCGGGATTTTAACCCTGATATCTTCATTCTCAAAAGTACAATATATTACAAGAGTGACGCGTTAGACCATTCGACCACCGAAGCCGGTTTAGTTGTTAGTATTTGGTAGAAAAACTTTTAAACAAACACACCATCGGTATTCTCCTGGATAGAGGAGGGAAAATTAAACGGTGAAAAACAATATTAAACTTAGTTGGGGTTTTAAATTCCAGCCTTCCGATTAGAAATCAATCAAGGTTAAGTTACAGTGTAAACAAAGCTTAGATGTTGCTGGTAGTGGTAAGACCAATATGACAATTGGATCATAAATGTCGATAGTAATACATTAGAAACCACGTCAAGCAAACTAACAAAGCTCCATAAAATAGAGTATCGGACCCCAAGTAACATTTCTCGAACCAGACAAATAATAAAATGCGAGAAAACTGCTCCAAACTTTGTTTAAACAGCTTAGAGCAGTGTCTCTCGAACTTTCACCAGTTGTGTACCCCTGTTGGTACGCGCACCACAGTTTGTAAACACTGATCTAGCGTGAGAAGGATAGACACACACTCAAGATGATCAGTTGTGATGACGTCAACTGACACAGGGGAAAGATGGAACTATCTCACACTAAGATATTTGTAATCAAACATCCACGTGCACTTTCTAAACAAACTGCATAATAATACCATACAAAAACTCCATGGTGTGAACCCGCAAGTGAGATATATCGACCAAGCGGCTGCCGCCATTACCGATGATAGTGCCAACAGAGGTTGCCATGTGATCAGCACAAAAACTCTACGGTCATTAATCTCAGTTTTATAGAATGTATTTGCTACTTATTTATTCAAGTATCTCCTCAGTTGACCCCATTTCAGAGCCATTGTTAAACATAAAGATTGTGCAAGCACCGGGGATTGAACCCGGTACTTGTGGATTTGTATCCTTGAGGTCTGACCACTAGACCACAAAGGTGGTTCATAATAACACCACTTAACATGTACTTATCTTTAGACAGAGCAGGCATAAATACACATTCAAACTTAGCAAGAGGAATTGTAATATCTAACGGATAGTCCGACCCAGTATTGACACGCCTACTAAATTATTTGTTGCATCAAATGAAACAGGATTATCTGCACTTGGTATTGGCCTCTCTAGCCACTGAGGCAAAGGAAACATACATTAGCTTGATAAACATGTTGAGAATATGTGCTTTTAATGCTTGTCGGGTAGTGATTGTGATAGAAACTGTCAGGGGATGGTCATACAAGAGTGGCCCGCGAGAAGACGTTATCTACTTCAATCTCATCTATTTCTATGACGTCATCGTTCAATCGCACAGTTACTATGAAATGTTCCCACAATTTTTCTCTTCTTTTGTTACGATTGCATGTAAGGGAGAGGTACAAAGTAACCCCATGTGGAAATATGATAGAAGGGAGGGTGTTAAGGGTATCTTCCTACACTCTCCTAACATCTCCCATGGGATATCACCTTAGTTGCTGCTCACACCAGCCTAAAGGAACGGGCCGTAAAGAGGGTTGGTGAATGGAGGGGTGTGCAAGGGGGGNGGGGGGGGGGGGGCACGTGGTCAGTTATGACTTCCGGAGGATAAAAGTACATATATCACAATTTGCTATCTTAAAATTTTGGTGTCATTCTTTTAATTCGTAGCTTTAGAAATACACCTTTAAAACAGGCTACGTTCATTAAACAATTTTTGTACACTTATTAAACCTGATTGTATTTATTTATTGGGATCATTAAATATTTGAGGACGTCAGGTGCGTATTTTCAGACATAAAGGGCATTGCCTACCTGAAATGAAACACGGCTGTATGTATTATTTAGTTAAAACGTCCTTGAAAATTAGCAGATTTCACTTATACATTAGTTCATTAAAAAATTATAAAAACTAAAACGTAAGGGGTTTATTTCTATAATCTACTTTTGGGTGAACCATATTTTGATATAACAAATTACCTTTTAATGCAAGATTTCTAGACTCTTACAACGCGTCTAAGCTCTACGGTAGCGGCCCCCTTAATTAACATGAGAGTTAACATTTTATTTGTGTGTATATTAACATTGCTTACATTTTCATAATAATAATGATGTTGCTTCAAATATATTTAAGTTAAAAATATAGAAGTTATGTTAATTATTTCTACTTTTTCAAATAGAGAGCGTATGCTGTCATAAAGAACGTTACTAGAGTGAGTTAGCCGGTTGTCTCATTGAGGTACAGCTGATCCTCGTACGGGCTGGACTGAAGATGCTGTTAGAAGTTACTAGAGTGAGTTAGCCGGTTGTCTAATTGAGGACAGCTGATATTCGTACGGGCTGGACTGAAGATGCTGTTAGAAGAACGTTACATATCGTCTCCGGTCATTTGAGCAAGTGACAATGTCAACCCCACCCTTTTCCGTTACCTATATCCTTTCATACCCCCTCCAACTTACCCCCCTAACCGTCAAGGGTTGCAATCTATCTTGGTACAGGTCATTATCTAAGCCAACCCTTTTGGTGAGCGGAGTTGGGAGTGGGGGGGG
>CABFVZ010004500.1:0-11474 GCA_902151445.1 Timema monikensis | reverse complement strand
GGGGAAGCTTGTTTTGGGACGTAATCCTTACACCGGCCGGTTCCTATCTGGGGGAGGGGGTCTATGTACCTCTATTTCTACACCCTTTCCTGCCATTTTCCTGAATAGTACACTCAGTTTTGATTCAAACTTTTACTATAAAAACGTTATATATATATATATATATACACTATACACCTAAATGAGTGCGGTCTCGACAAACAAATGATTTAATAAACTAATAAACAGAAGCCAATAGTAATGCAACTTCCCCAATAAACAAATATTAAGTTTCAATTTGAAATAACTTAGTCTAACACTTTATTTCAATCAATAGCGCTTTTGTCTACTGGAATAAAGGTCCCGCGTTCGGTTCCGGGTATGGTCGAAAGATTTATTATTGGTTAAATTGGGGCTTTTTCTTTCACAGTGATGGATTAATGTACGCGCCACTGGTTGTTGTGTCTATTATAGAAATAAGTTAATTTGTATGTCATGTGGTGATATAATTTGTCAGTTCAGAAAGTGCACGTTAAATACCCTCACAATACATAAAAGAAACAACTCAAAATATTTTGTAAGTCAAAATTACCAAATATACAAAAGTATATTCACGTTTCTTTTCATACAGTAATTTAATGAATACATTAAAACTTGAATCGCTTCGGTGGTAAAATGGTCTACGACGCTAGTCTCACAATAGACTGGAATGTCACTGACCACTGATTATCCCCATAAGTTTTACCACTTTTTCCTCTATGCTCTCTCCATGTCAATGCGGATGAAACTCTTCCTTCCCAACCTTCCTCATCCTTATCCACTAGATTAAGCCATTTAATAGCTTTGGTGTGGTGGTGGCAATATTTAAAACAGTAAACCATCACTTATGTTTACCCCCCGACTGTACTCAGGGGTCCCATTGAGGAAAAGATGCAGGTGATGGTATAGGAGGTGGCGTGGTATTCTCCTACTCCTGCGTCTCTAAAACTCTACACATTTCTATAGTCATTGTCTTATGTACTTTAGCAACTAAGTAAGAAGGAAAACTTTACTTCCTGAGATATTTTCCCGTTTTTCCGTTCAGTTGACATTGTCGGGAATTACTTTCCCACGCTTAGGAAAGAAATAAATTACAAATCTCGTATGAGACATTCCCTACACTTCGTCTCAAATCTCAAAGAACGGAAATGGTAAGTACTGTCGTATTTTTCAAAGGTACCACTTTGAGTGTGAGTTTTTTTTTTTAAAGTCTTGGTGCTTCTAACAGTTATCTCGGAAAATAAACGTTACTTATTTGTTCACGTACTGAAAACAGTTAACTGGAAATAGCCTCAAGTGGATTACAACTAGTGGCCCGGGAACACTTTTAAGAACTCAAGTTATCGTTCCAGCTCGCAAAACGTGACAGGTAAATACTATCTCGAGCTGGAAATCAAATTAAAGTTTTATTCAGATAATTGTGTGTGTGTGTGTGTGTGTGTGTGAAGGGGGGAAGGTCTAGGGTTGGGAGGGGGAGGGGGCGGAGTTATTAAAAAACAATGTTTGCTCTAGATTAATCAACCGATTACTTTTATTATAGTATTTGTTTTCATTATTATCGTATTAAAATCCTTCATAGGAGTATACGTTCCACATTCAATTAAGATATGAAATCAGGAAAATTATTACCGAAATGAATTAGCCGCACGTTTAAAATCCGACGTACCATAAAAGTTTTGTAAAAATAATACTTACAAACTAACACTGATGGAAGATACGGGCTTTTAAATACCGGTGGACTGTATCGAATTATTCTGACATCATGTTATAATTATTAATTGCTGATCATGGCGTTAAAATTATTGAAACGCTTAAGTCTTGATAGTAATAAGGATAATTAATTGAGGCCTTTGAGAGCTAAGGAAACCAAGACCTGTAAATCCTATTCTTTTGATAAGAATACATTGATTCAAATAGTATTTTTGTACAGCCATTTTATCTAAGGCTCATAAACTTCATCAAGTCATTTTAGTTTGTTTTCTCCGCCTACCAATACCGGAATTGTTGAGAAATACCGACTGAAGATGTTTATTGTACGGGTAGAACCTCTCGCGGACTATTTGTCAAGTAAACTGGTTAGTAAACATCAACTGTTTAACACAAAATAATAACATTTTAGGGAGTTTATAATAATTTCATTAAAATAATACAAATTATTAATTTCAAGCACTTTGTACCTAAAACATTATTGCGTTGATTTTGAGATTAAAATACCTCAATCTTAGCAAAATTAAATTAATATATTAATCTGCTAATTATTTCTTCTTATTGAATTGTTTTATAAAGTTTAACCACATTAAGGAAGACAGTTATAAATAAAATGTCATCTATTATTTTTTTAAATGATCCTTTAAGTCTTTATTATTATAATTACCACGCCAAAATACTGAATCTCAATCCTCCAATCATCAAATTAAATTAATGACGTATCAACTCTAGCCATTTTGTTTTCGATACCCTCTTAGAAACTGTCCATACTGCCAACAAACAATACAAAGAAACTAAGAACTTTTGTTTTATTTTAAAATTAAAAATAATTTCCAAGTCCAAATTAGTAAAACACATAAACATTTGCAAATAATATTTTTTTTAACCGTAAGACATGTTCGTAATTATCTATTGTAAAGTATTGTCAATCAATTTTTTTAAAATCATATTTCGTTTGGTGATTTAATTTAAATTGGTAGACTGTATTAACATTTATTTTAAAAAAAACCTAATCGTGTACTATTTATTTGGTTATTTAACGTGAACTTTATGAACCTTTCTGGTAATATCATCCCAAGAATTACAGACTAACAAAATCCTAGAAGATACACAACACCCAGTCATCCGAACATTGACTCGTCACTGTAAAAGTAAAGTTCGAGTTTCACCAATGATAAACTATTTAAACTAAGCCGGATATCGAACCCTGAACTCTTAGTTCAGGACACACACTTGCTATCAAATCACTCTTTATTGTTAAAGACTGAAATATAAAGTAAAGTATGATATATGAGAACAAACGAAGCAAAAACAATCGAACAAAAAGACTAAATTTCGGCAATGTGGCGGGCTAACTCTAGTTACGGGAACTGCCGCTTCTCTTTCCTTCATTTACCAAGACTTACAATGTTCTATTTCTAGCTTGTCATTTTGCAATTTTTGCACAGGAGTGTTTAACTTTGATCTGACTCTGTCCCAGGAAGTTGGGGCTCCAGATCACAAAAATACATAGATTTTAATATCTTAAAATAATCTACATATGAAGCTTTTTGAGAAGTATTTATTGTTTGGAAACTAGATTTATAAACTATGTTTGGAGAAAAATATATTTAAATAAACAAGCACTATACATTAGAATAGTGTAAGTGGAAAAATGATTACAAGTGGTTTATTTGTAGTTCAAACATTTACTAGGCCAATTTTCGTTTGCAATACAATATGTAAGACCCACACCGGTGGTCTAGTGGAAAAGGTAACATTCTCTCTTATCTGGTTTACAGTTTACGAACATTGTAACAGTGTTAATATATTGAGGTAACGTTCCTATTTATGACTAATTATGAATCACTGGTAGCTTAACCACTGGAACGTCCAACACTGGCCAACTATGAACCAATAGTAGATCGGTCCTTAGGTTGTCAAACAATCTTTTGTTCTGAGCCACTAGTAGCTTGCTCACTTGAAATTTTATCTGTAATTAGTTATGGGAGTCGTGATTAAAATAAAAAATCTATGCAGTGTACATTTTTTTAAGCACCTTGTCTTATTACCCATTGGGTTTACACGCTTATGTACTAATTACACTCGCAGTTTATGTACTAGAAAGGTTTTAATTGATATGAAGTGCACCCGTATTTGCGCTGAAGGAGAGTGGAAAACCATTTAGGGACAACCCCCCTCACTCACCCGACTAATATCGAGCCCCGATATTCCTGTCTTCAGCAGTCTAGTCCAACACGAGAGTAGCGCGTTAGACCACGCGGCCACCGAGGCGGTTATGTGTTGTAGTTGAATGTATGATTTAGTTCCTAACCAACTCTGCGACTTTAGAGTTACTTTGTCTTTAATAATAATAATAATAATAATAATAATAATAATAAACTGTATTCAGGGGTTTAGGGAGCTCTTTGAAAGTTGATAATATTATATATTTATACATACTGTAGAGTGAGTGGTGAAAGAAGGATGTCACGATACAATGATATAATCATTTAGTGTAACTTGAGGGGAACCACTGACTTAGACCATTCAACCACCGAGGTGGGTCATATTACACCTGATTTAATTTTACAACCCCCTGGGATTTTAACAAAAGTCTCTCAAAGTTTATGAGCCTGGATGATCTCGACCTTGTAGTTGTAAGATGAAAAGATCAACAAGCACCCTAACCCTCCAAGAAAAGATACTTCACGTGTTCAGGATAGTTTAGTACCCAGCTCCAAGTACTCCAGTCCAGATAATGAATAACAAGGACCCCAACCCTCCAAAAGAAGATACTTCACGTGTTCAGGATAGTTTAATATCCTGGCTCCTGCTCCAAGTACTCCAGTCCAGATAATGAATAACAAGCACTCCTCCCTCCAAAAGAAGATACTTCACGTGGTCAGGACAGTTTAATTCCCTGCTCAATGTACTCTAGTCCAGATAATGAGTCGACCAAACAAAATTAAAAAAGACAATAACGTTCTCCGGCGTCGTTCGAGAGTGAGTTGTGTGCGACGTCTTGCACCGGCTCGGTCAGTTACTGGGGAGTGTTGTACGCGTGAAGAAGTAATGTTCTGAGTTGGAGGGGAGGCTCCAACATGAAACAAATAGATACCTACATTTCAATATAAATGGGCAAATATAACATATAGTCCAAGGTGCTAACAACTGTATTTCTTCTAAGCGCTTGCAAACAATTGAAATAATATCATCATTAGCACCGAGTCTTACTGCCCGTTCGGGTTATACGCACTTACGCTAATCTATAATGGTAGGGTGATTGTGAGATGAAATAAAGGACCTACAGTTTAACGTGGAATCCGAACCACGATGAAGGCCTGGCATTCCCCACATTCACAATATGTGAAGGAAGGGTTTGGCAATCAGATAAATTTGTGCTGGGACCGAGGATTGAGCCCCGGACTCCAGCACAGAAGTCTGACACCTTACCCCTAGACCACCAGGTCACCTACAACTTTGAAATAATAACAATAGCAGCAAATGCATTGACGATTAGTATAATTAAGCTCATTCGGCAGTATTTATTTAGCATCACGTCTTACTAACCATTCGGGTTATAAGCTTAAGTACTAATTAAACTACCGGGTTAGGAATTGGGAAGGTGGTATTTAGAGAAAGGGAACCCGCATTTGCATGAAGGGAGAGTGGAAAACCATTTAGGAAAAACCACCCCAATTCATCCAACCAAGGTTCGAACCTCGGTTTCCCCGTATTTGGCAGTCTAGCTCAACACTAAACTAGCGCGTTAGCTAACTACGCCATCGAGGCGGGTTATTTGACAGTAAAAATTTTATTGTACAAATTTAACACGAGTTTATGAGTTATAGGATGTCAAGCTTGTTATTTTATGCTTTTCATGTACCATTGTTGAGCCAAAGTAATTACCATAATATATTTGGTGGGATTATAATACAACTAGACATACATATGAAGAGTACACAGTGAAATATTTATAGTACGTTAAATAAAAGTAGTTTAAAAGTGGTAGAATTACATAATGTTTAATTATTCTGTAGATAAATACTGCTCTTTTTACACACAGTTAATTTGATTTTATCTCATCTTGTACTACAAAATGTCACTATTATGAATTTTTCTCACCTAACTATGCTCGTTAATTTTATTAATGTGTAGAAAATGATGATTGAAAATATAGATTTGAAATATATATTTTATGAAAGTTTGTATTTTGATGGTACCGATTGTAAGTAGGACACCAATTAGCAGAAAATAATATTCCCGGCTGAAGCAGTGTGTCAAATAATCCCAAATAATGACACACCCAGGAATAGCAGACGCCTGCTTCCTTTCCTGGTCGGTGTTGCTGGAATGGGCCGAGACGTTGCTACGTCCTATCTTTTACAAGTTACATCTATGTTAAATTACCTTTCAAGTTGATATAGACTCAAAACATCTTATTATTTTTCATCGTGGAAAAGACTAGTAGGTTTTACATTTCTTCGACACAAATTGTACTCTTGCGTCCTCTCGTCCTACCAAGGACGTTCCTAATTAGTCCTTCCTTTTAGAAGTTGTTCCTTCCTTTCGTATCGCCACGACACTAACGGGCCATTTTGGAAGCTGCGTTAAGCCCCCTCTGTCTTGCCAAGTCTCGTAGATAACACGATTATACTCTCCAAGGGCTTACTGTTAAGATGGGCCAGTCCCCCTCCCCCGCGGGCCATTCTCCTCGTAGAGTCAATGTCCCACCTTACGAACAAGTATTTATTTTATAGAAGCATTTGTCCGAGGAGTGGTAAGGTGTGTTTGGGAGACGGTTGACTTTATTTACTAGCGCAACTTAAATTTGAATACGAAGCCAAGGAATATTAACTTGTACGAGAAGAATATATTTAAAAAAAACTTCGTGTTAACAATAAATATTATGTTATTATTTTTGTGTCTCATCCCAAAACATGTATAAATTCTTCTTAGAATCATAATTACTTTCTCTCGACACCACAGAGAGAAAGTATTGTAATATTTAAAAAAAACTAACTCAAGATTTTGATAAAAGTCGACGTTTCATGACCCCCTGAAATTAAAACAGTGGTTTTCGCAATACTGTCTGTCTGTCCGTTTGTCTGTTTGTACCTTGGACTAGATTGGGATAAAAGTTGGTATCTGGGGTTATCATAAAGTTCCACCGAGGGATTTTTGGAATTAGATGTCCAACCCTAAATTTAAGGGTAGTTTATTGAAGGGCGAAAGAAGAAAAATAGATTTTCTCGAAATTCGATTTTACGAGTTTGATTAAATTTTATATCTGAACACTGTTTATCGTTATAAACAAGATGACAACTTTCATTTTCTCATGAAAATGACTTTAAGGATACTTTACACGGGTGAAATTTTCACATTTTAATAATTTCTCCGCAACTATTTGAGATAAGAAATAACTTACCATGGTAAAGTTGAGGTACTATTAAAGATAAAAATCATTTATTGAAATATACTGAAATGTAATTTCTGCGCTATAAGAAAATATATTTATTCTTTTTAATCCAGGTCTTTGAAAATTAATTTGTTTCTTATGTTCTTTTCTCAATTTTTCTGTAACAGTTTTCCTAGTTCTTAGTGTCATAGAATAAGTAAGTATCAGTGTATATTATTTCATTTATGATCCTAGGTCATAGGTCCTGGATGTAGTATTTCTGCAACAATGTATAGACCTGTTATTTCGTTTCACAAATCTTACGAGCTTTTAATAAATGTCTATTTTCGAGATATAAGGGGGAGATAAAGTATGTGCGGTGCACCGTAACATTTATTTTCAACTTGTTAAAATCAAAACTTTGTTTACAGAAACTGATGTCAAAATATACTTTGCTAAATAACTTATGATTCTTTTGGTAATAAATCATTTGTCAGCTCGGAGGCCATTCAATTCTTATTGGTTGTAACAGAAGTAAATTCTAACTTGTTGAGTTTTCTCTAGTTTTTTTTTTTTGCATAGTGCATATTGCATCAATAACTAGGTTTACAACGTTCATGTTTGATATTGATCATGGTTCTATGGTTCTCCATCTTATTAGTCACGTGGCCGCTCTAACAGCGAACAGCTGAGTCGCGGACCCCTTAATTTAGATAAATGATTTAAAAAAAAAAATTGTAATATATTATAAGGCTAAATTAGTCATAATAATTTAATAATGTAAAAATAAATACAATATTAATTAAAATAAAATAAATGTACATTTTAAGATATTATATATTTTTTAACTAACTTTAAGAAGAATTACAACAAAAATATAAAGAATATATATGTATTATATTTGTACATTTATAATCAGTGATAATTTGTGTGAGGAATATAATTGAAGTTTGGATCAACGTTAAGATGATTTTATATCAGATTTGTTATACCACAAAAGGCTTCCTCGCACAAATAAGTTGTTGGAAAGTACAGCAAGTGTTTCAGTTCTTTTTCTGAAAGCTATTTGTGCTGGCTGACGAGAAAATTAAAATTAAAAATGAATGATCAAATGCTCCTCTCAAATTTATGGACGCAAGGGGCGTGACTAGCACCCCACTCTTAGGCCTAACTTTCTCACCAGGCTTTAATATGAGAAGGCATCTCTATTGTGTTTAGTACAAACCAGAGATTTGCCCTTTTATATACAATTTTATTAGATCTAATATATATATATAAAGGTAGGTTATGGCCCCCCTGGACGAACCTCGTGGACCCCTCTTTGAGAATCTCTGAGATTGAGAAGATTTGTATATTTTATCCACTATCCTCTAGCTTTTCGCCTATATGCATTCTCCAAGAAACCGACCCCCTTGAATTCTGAGGCAAAACTTTACGACCATTCTCGAATGAAAAGAGCCAAACAGAATAAAATACTCTTTATAAATAATTTATTTGTATTATGTTTAAAATATAATTCATATAAAGGTAAATTACTTGCACACACAGCGGTGGATCATGTTATATTTAATGAGTTTGCTAAAGGAGTATGCTAATTAATTGAAAAGTATGCACTTTGTTAGAAACTATCTTTCGAAGTCAGTTAGGTATCATACAAATTAACATTACAATAGCGAAATATTATATACTACACAAATAGTTGGCTATTCAAGTTATTATGGATACTATATCACAAAACAAACACCATAGGTTGGCCATTATTCTCCTATAGTCTATAGTAAGTGCCATAGTCAACCATTGAATTAGTTCTGAATGGCATTTCGCTTGATATCCAATGCTATTGCATAGTTTGATTTGTTTTAAACTTTATGTTAGCTTGTATTTCCTTATACATGATGTTTACCGAACTTTGTAAACCACATTTCATGACTTTTTCATAACTTACATACATTTCATGACAAAAAAATAAAGAAGAATGAGAGGAAGAAAGACTGTTAAAATAATTCATTAACACTCCTCAGACTGAGAATTTCATTTCTAATATTTTCTCATCGCTGAGGAGTTGTAAACTTAAGATAGCTTTGAGAAAAGTATACTTAATACTATTCTCAACTAAACAATGAATTTGGATCACAAAGTGTAAGCTAACAACATGACTTTTTCCTTACTATAAGAAGCTAAATGTCATTTCATGACCGGTAGACGCGCTGTTATCTAAGAAGAAAAAAATTAGATATTTTTAGCCTCTACATGCTGGATTCCTAAAACCGAATTTGTGTTCAGACCAAATAGGAAGATTCAAACAAATACCCTTGGCCATGATTTAATTTTACATTTTTAGTAAAAGTTTAGCCCGATATTTTCGTATTACATTCTTCCCTCTTAACCCAATTCCATCGTAAAGAAAATACAATTTTGGGAAGGTTTGGAACTGACCAAAGTCAAAACTATGACACGAATGTAATATATATATATATACAAAGTTCATTCAATAAATAAATGTGATTCAATTTTATATAAAAAAAGAAAATAATATGTTACAGATAATTACAACAATATTTATGTTTTGAGTTAGTAAAATATTTCAAACAGCTTAAAGATTGAAGTACCTCCATTATGATAGGGTTATTCAAAAAGGATTACTCTCATCGGTGTCCATGCAGTCTAAAACGTCCAACTCGCGATCGTATTGACTGTGATGGAAAGGTCAAGGTCAGAATATCTGTCAGGTGCACTGGGACAGGTTTTTATTGAGCTGTGATATTCCCCATCGCCCTTTCCTGCTAATGAATACTCTTTTCATCCTTAGCCCAGTACCACCGGAATACCTCAGTGCCATCTGTACACTTAAATACTTTAGTACCACCTGGATATCTCAGTGCCATATGTACACCTAGACACTGCAGTACCACCTGGATACTTTAATATCACCTAGATACCTCAGTGCCATATGTACACCTGGATACCTCAGTACCACATAGATACCTCAGTTCACCTAAATACTTCAGTACCACCCTGATACCTCAGTGCCACCTTGATACCTCAGTACCACCAAGATACCTCAATACCACCTAGATACTTCAGTACCACCTAGATACCTCAGTAACACCTGAATACCTCAGTACCACCTGAATACCTCAGTACCACCTAGATACCTCAATACCACCTGGATACCTCAGTGCCACCTGGATACCTCAGTACCACCTAGATACTTCAGTGCCACCTAGATACCTCAGTACCACCAAGATACCTCAGTACCACCTGAATACCTCAGTACCACCTAGATACCTCAGTACCACCTGGATACCTCAGTGCCACCTGGATACCTCAGTACCACCTGGATACCTCAGTACAACCTGGATACCTCAGTACAACCTGGATACCTCAGTACAACCTGGATACCTCAGTACCACCTGAATACCTCAGTACCACCTAGATACCTCAGTACAACCTGGATACCTCAGTACAACCTGGATACCTCAGTACAACCTGGATACCTCAGTACCACCTGGATACCTCAATACCACCTGGATACCTCAGTACCACCAAGATACCTCAGTACCACCTGAATACCTCAGTACCACCTAGATACCTCAGTACCACCCGGATACCTCAGTACCACCTAGATACTTCAGTGCCACCTTGATACCTCAGTACCACCTAGATACCTCAGTACCACCTGAATACCTCAGTACCACCTGAATACCTCAGTACCACCTAGATACCTCAGTACCACCTGGATACCTCAGTACCACCTGGATACCTCAGTACCACCTGGATACCTCAGTACCACCAAGATACCTCAATGCCACCTGGATACCTCAATGCCACCTGGATACCTCAGTACCACCTTCACACCCGTTGTGTATCACAGGCTCCATCTCTTGGTTATCTCCGCTAGTTCCCGCCAGTGTGGGACGCAGGGAGATGAAGACGGAGAACAGTCGTGGAGTAGAAACATTGTGTGGGAGGGTGATAATAGTGAGACCACTCACCTGAGACTCATTACATATCATGCTCTCTTTTTACCTCCTCTTAGTACCTGTTAGGGCTACACGCAAGTGTTAGTCATGCTTATGGAATTGGGATGATAGAGGAAATGTACCAACATTCACATGGAGGTAGAGGGAATATTTCCGTAAGTTGTCAAACCAGACTAGCACGTGAGTGACGCGTTGATCCATTCGACCACCGATGCGGGCCATATTCAACTGCTCGACAAAGCCCGAGCGCAACTGGATATTTCGTTTGAGGTCAACCTTGGTAGCATTTTATATTATTACTAGATAGCTGTTGCCCGCGGCTTTGCTTGCGTGGAAGTTGATTATATACAAATACAAAAATATACATATGTATTTACAGATTAATT